>JAXCLQ010000005.1:17451943-17465817 GCA_035584115.1 Cedrela odorata | reverse complement strand
TATCTCTTTCTCATTGCCTGTTTGTCTGTCTGTCTTCCATTTTCATCACACACATGCATGTGTCATTTGTCAAATTTCGTTGGTTCTCATTATGAATATGTCTGGTTATACTTCTGGTATACTGGTCAAATGCTTTTCTTTTTTGTTTATGTTTCATTGTTCATCCTTCAGGACTTAAAAGATAAGGACTTTTTCACTGAGTACGGCGATGCTAACAGATACAGAATTCTGGAAGTTATTGGGAAGGGAAGCTATGGAGTTGTTTGTGCAGCTATCGACACACGTACTGGAGAAAAAGTTGCTATAAAGAAGATTCATGATGTTTTTGAGCACATTTCTGATGCTATTCGGATCTTGCGTGAAGTCAAGTTTCTTAGGCTTTTACGACATCCTGATATAGTTGAAATTAAGCGGATTATGCTGCCACCCTCAAAGAGGGAGTTTAAAGACATATATGTTGTATTTGAGCTAATGGAGTCTGACCTTCACCAGGTCATCAAAGCTAATGATGATTTGACCCACGAACACCATCAGTTTTTTCTTTACCAAATGCTACGTGCATTGAAGTATATGCATACGGGTTATTCTTTTTCCCTTTTTATGCTAATTGAATTTTTATTTGCTCTCTAGTTTATGTTTTATATTACAGATGATACATATGACAATAATTTGCTGTCTTTTTTTAGCAGCTCAATTGCTACTGTTTATATTGTCATCCTTTCTCTGTCAATTTTTTTTAATGTTTCTTTGTTTAAATTAAAGTTGATCCATTTTTCATAACCTTCATGTTATTGAGTTGTATGTTTTTAGTCATTAATATTTTCTGGACAGAAGGGGAAAGAAAAAGTGAGCAGTGGGGAGGATTTGCAGACATTTTTCTGATTCTATGTTGTTTACTTGCAGCAAATGTGTATCATAGGGATCTTAAACCAAAAAATATATTGGCAAATGCAAACTGCAAACTCAAAGTTTGTGATTTTGGATTAGCAAGAGTTGCATTTAGTGATACTCCAACAACAGTTTTTTGGACGGTATGTACTTCCAATGCACTCACATTTATAGCTCATCCAAGTTGATATATATTTTTTTTTTGTTTCTAGAAGCATGCAAGAAATTCTCTTATTTATATTTTCTTGATGCGCCCACAGGATTATGTTGCTACAAGATGGTATAGGGCTCCAGAGCTGTGTGGATCTTTCTTTTCAAAGGTATGAGTTACAATGTGGGGCATTGTTTTACTTATCTCTCGTTTCTAGATCAATGGTAATAGATTGGAGCCTGGTCTGTGGTAGAATGAGTTAACAGTAATAGATTTGCTAAACATTCATTTGATTTGAATGAGCGTTTTAACTAGTGTGACATGTTTGGCAGTTATGTGATGGAATAGTACTAAAGCAACACATTTGTTTTCTCTATAAACTGCTTGAGTGCTTTATAGTAAGTAGTAATGCCTAGATTAAAATAATTGTTGTTCAGGGAGGACAATGAACTCTCCTGGAAGTTGAAATGTCTGTCATATCAGGTAATTGTGTCAGGTTATGTCCGTTTCTCTGAAACGGTTTACATGTAGTGTCAATTTTTTTAATGTTGCCTTAGTACTCAGACTTGTGTTGGTATCTTCTTGGCAGTACACACCTGCAATTGATATTTGGAGTATTGGCTGCATATTCGCGGAGGTATTGACAGGGAAGCCATTGTTTCCTGGTAAAAGCATTGTTCATCAATTAGATTTGATCACTGATCTTCTCGGAACACCTTCACCAGAAACCATTTCTGGAGTATGATACTTCCGTCATTTCTATTATTTTATCTTTTCTGTTTTCTTCTTCATTGTTTCTTAAGCTGCTAATTTTTATGTGTTTCTCTTTTCTTTGTCTCTGATAGTAACTTTCTTCTGAAACAAATGCAGGTTCGAAATGATAAAGCTAGAAAATACTTGATGGAAATGCGGAAGAAACCACCTGTGCCATTTTCTCAAAAGTTTCCAAATGTAGATCCTTTAGCCCTTCGGCTATTGCAAAGATTAATAGCATTTGATCCAAAGGATCGGCCGACTGCTGAAGAGGTTTGTATTTTGTACAACCCCCGCCCCCAAATAAGAACATCTATTGATGATGGATATAGCCATTGATGACTAGACTTTTACATGTAATTTATTGACTATAAGAGTTTTTGGCCATTTTCCTCCATTGTACTTATCTTTTTAATCTTTTTGGTTTTGACAGGCGCTGGCTGACCTTTACTTTAAAGGCCTTTCCAAAATTGAAAGGGAGCCTTCTTGTCAGCCAATTTCAAAGTTGGAATTTGAATTTGAGAGACGCAGGGTGACAAAGGAGGACATTAGGGAACTAATTTATCGAGAGATATTAGAATACCATCCTCAGCTGCTCAAAGACTATCTTAATGGAACTGAAGGCACAAATTTTCTCTATCCTAGGTTCTAATTTTTCCTAGTTAGAAACCTTAAAATTAATTAGTTTTCTTCTTATTGATTTATATTTCTGTTTCTAATTTTTAACATCTCGTTGCATTTCAGTGCCATAGGCCAATTCAGAAAGCAGTTTGCATATCTTGAGGAAAATGGTGGTAGAAGTGGCCCGGTGATTCCTCCTGACAGGAAGCATGTCTCCCTCCCACGGTAAGACTATCTGCAAATTTGGAATATCATCAGTTCCATATCATGGCTTTATGTTAGCTTTTCTTATTAGTTGTGAATTTCTACATATTAACTTCTCTTTTTGGCTAAGGTTATAGGGGAAGCCTGAAGATGTGTTTTTTAAATTTCATAACTCATTAGTGTATGAATTTCCTTGAGCTCATGAATTGGTGATGGAAGTGTTTAATTCTTGGCTGCAATAGAGCTTAATGTTTGATGCTTTTGTTCTGATGGATTGGTTTTCTAACCGATGTTTGCAGGTCTACTGTTCACCCGAGCATGATCCCTCCAAATATACAGCAAAATGCAGCTTCCTCTGAAAGCCGGCAAACAGTGGTAGTAGAGGCTTCTAGAGATTTTAGAGCAACTAATGAAATTTCTGCGAATCAATCTAAGTTTTCACGGCCTCCACCACGGGTGCCAGCAGGTATTTACAGTTCCTTTTTTTCTGTCTCAGCTATCTTGCTTTCAAATCTGATCTTTCAGGCCTCTGCTTGCACCATGTGCAATGCTTATATTCTTTTCTTTTTTCAGCAAAACCAGGGAGAGTAGTGGGTTCGGTTGTACCATATGAGAATGGCAGAAACATCAAAGATTCATATGATTCAAGGATTTTTTACAGAAATGGAGTCCTCCCTCCGCAGACTGTCTCGCCGCATTGTTTCTTTAGGACCAACAACATAAATCAAGATAAGTCCGGATTAGAGGCCGGTAGGAGTTCTTCCCAAGTGAAACCAGAAACTACACAGAGCATTCCTGTCGCAAAACCAGCTCATGGCATCTCCGTAGACAACACGAATCCATATTACCAACCACAAGGCAAGGTAGATCAATTGAATGATAGAATTGCCATTGATGCAAAGCTGCTTCAGGCACAATCCCAGTTTGGTGCGGTGGGTGCCGCTGCTGTTGCCGTGGCTGCCCATAGGAATGTGGGAACAGTGCAATATGGATTGTCTTAATTGAGTTTTAACGTAGCATGTTGTCATGATGAGGCACAGAAGTTGAGATTGGGAGCTGGGAATGTTGGGGTAATTGGGTTTGTCTATTCTCCGGAAGATAAAAAGTATTTATGTCCTTGTGTAATTAATGTTAACATCATTGAATTTAGAAATGAGAATAAGTTGCTTGTTATTGATGCAGAAATTCCTGTTCCATTTGTCTCTTTTCTTATATCCATCCAAATCACCCACAGCTATGCAGTTTGCTGATCTTACATTCGACATTGCCTTTATTTTCTGAGCACCTTCAAAAAATTTCTTAAAATGCTTCTGTATCATAAATCTCTCTTTATTATTAATAAGATGTTCTCAAGCACATATACACATGATTCTCAAGTATCAAGTTTTTACATTTTTCTTTGTGGCTACTAAAATTGACATGTTAATATGAATACAAAAGTATAGGTATGTATAAAATTTCTCATATATTGTTTTAAAAATATAGAATATAGTAGCAAGGAATTTCATTGCCACCCTTTAAGTTTGTTAAAATATCATACAAAGTCAAAAAGATTAGAAAATTGTTCCTTACATCTATTATGAAATGGTACATGTAACAATAGCTAACTTTTACTGCCAATTCTAAACATCAAACACTAATACTTCGATAGCACATCAAATCCCAAGCAAGCATACCATCTGCAGGTTTCTCTCTAGTCATAATAATTTAAAGCACCTCAATCTTAAATATATTTTATATTTATTTAATTTGTGACAAATATATTCAAAATACATAAATAAAAACACTACTCACTCATCATTTTGAAGCTGGAAATTCTAGTATTATTAAAGCACTTTTGAATAATTAAAGTGTTTTTCCAGTATATTTTACAGCTTTTAACTGAAATAAACAAAATTATTTTACTAATTAATTGAAATAAGTGTTTGTAGTGTAATTTTAAAAAAAACAAAGCATATGACAGGAGCTTTATTAGAAAGCATCTTTGGGGTCGGCAAAGCACTTATAAGTGCTTTTTAAAGAAACACATAATAAGCTTCAATCAATTGGTTTTGAAAAGTATGCTTTTATGATATACTTTAAATATTAATTAATTTCATTTTCTTTAGTCTTTGTGTCTTACACACCTGTCCCTTCATGTTTAACAACCTCTGTCTATTTTTTTCTTCATTCCATTCTTGGAAACTGCTACCTGTCTCAATCAAATACATGTAAAATTTCAAATTCTATGGAGAAATGTAATTTTGGGTTCAGCATGTCAAAGGTTGAAAGAGACTTATGTAAAGTAAAATTTAAAATAATTTTGATTTCAAAGAAATTAAGATTTGCTCTTCATGGCATTGAGAATATCACCACCAAAGAGTTACATAGCACAAATGTATAACAAGTTAATAATAAATACAAGCATAAACAGCAGCTACCACTTGAATCAAAGTTGGAAACTATTTGATCAGAACCCACATGGCGACGCTTGAAACTCTTTTGTAAATTACATAAAGAAGATAATACCCTGAAGGAGCAACTGCACCTAACGCTGGTGCTTCGGCTATAAAGCTGTAAACTCCAGGCCAGAAGTTGTTAATCACCTTATCCAAATGTAAGATAATCAGCCTCTGATTCATTGAGATACCACGCGTCGTTAAAGCTGGAGCATACATTGTAATCTGAATATCATCCTCGTTTAATCTCAACTCGTTTGACCTAACCTTCACTGAAAACTTCTTGCCGTAGTTGATCACCTTGTCCGAAGTCTCAACCATTATGTGTTGTCTAAACCAAGAGAGGAAGAATATATAGACTTCTGAATGTGACTGCAATTGTACAATCAATGGCTTTATTGATTCACAGAAAACTCTCGCTATGTATTTATACTATCGTCTTGTTTTAAATTTGTTGAAGAATATGCCAAAGTATACATGGTTTGTTCTTGATTTTGAGGAAAGTCTGGATAGATGTTACTTGTTAGGTAACAATAACAAGAGAAAGTGACAAATTTTGACTGCTGCTTCTTTAACAAAATTAATTATGAATAATATTAATTACTATATTTAGCATAAAATTGAGATAAAAAATTAATTAACAGGCCACTTTAGTTGGGATATAAATATTTGCTTTTCATTTAATTTATACGTATAATATTATTGAATGTAATTTTTTTTCCTTTGAATAGTGTTTGGTTCCCTTAAAATTTGATGGTGGTACTAAAGAATTTAAATTCTGATAAATGAAGACCTATAACCATGATAGTAAGAAGGATTGAACTTAAGAAGTTTTATGGTTTGTTTCAATGACAGATGATATTAAACTTCTTAATTCTTACTGTTACAAAAATTAATAACTTCAAAAAATCGTCAAATTTCTACCAATTTACCTGGAAACTTTCAATGATCATCTTTTGGAACAATAACATCAAAATTACTAACTGTCCATTCTGCAACTTGATTTTCGCTGACATAAACTTCAGTTCCCAAGTCAATTGATGTCCAGTGTCTCTCCACTGGTTTAGAACATGGATCTTGATAGAAGTAAAGCGATTGAGACAATCTTCCGACATCAAGCTCCCAAGTTCTCGGATCGCCAATCCAACCTTCACCCTTCTTTGTCGGATATCCGTACTCACCCCAAACAGGATGCGGCAGAATCTGCAGGATTTCCTGTGGCTGAGGATTGCTGTATTCATCACAATGGTTGAATGGCTCTTCAAGATAGTCAGCATTTCCTGGAGAACAGTAAACATGATAAGCATCATACGGGAAATTTTCTGTGTCGTTCCGATGAATTCGAGTGCCATTGGGAAACGTGTGATAAGGCGGACACAAGCGGAGATTTTCAGGATTGCACCAGGATTCTGCTTCAGGATTTATGATCATTTCATTGTATCGAGTAACATCTGTTGTGACATCCCCATCACAGGGCTTGCCATTGTTTTTCCAGCAGCTTCCGATGTCCATTAGGTAGAACTGGCTACTTGGACCCCCTCCTTGCTTTATATCCAATGTAAACTTCACCTTGAAATTAGGTGATGTCGGAATCTATAATTTTTCGAACAAAAAAAAATTAAGCAAATGATAGTAAGTTATTTATTACAACAAATCTGACATAGAATCCGAATTTTATTATGTGCCAATATCTGCAATGGAGAATTGTTATGGTTAGAGTAGCTTACTATTTTCATCATTCCTCTTGTTTGATAATGATAACCTCCAGAGAATCCTGCTGTGGCATCAGACCTTAAGTACAGCATCAACCATGGATATTTTTTTGATGTCTTCAACAAATGATGAAAAACCCAGCTTCCTTTTCCAACCTTCTTCGTCCAAGTGACCCTAAAATAAGAAGTGCCATTTGCAGGAACAACTCCTTCAGTAACATTAGTATCCAAGTCCCAAGTTCCATAAAAACTTCCCTTCAAGATATCTTTGTTTTCCCCATGCAGACCGGTGTAGTCATGGTACATCAATGGCATGTTCATGCAGCCGTCGCCGAAGCACGGAAACCGAGATTCCTGTGGAAATGGCCCTATTTTGTGGCCATTCTTGGGGCATCTTGATGCATATGTGTCTGTGTTGCCACTTTTGAGCATTATCATCCAGAAGTGCCACGGTCTTGGCTTGTCTTTTACCAGGCATTTTTTACCCAAGTAGAGTTCTTTCTTGGCAGCATATTTATCAACACTATAAGTCTTAAGTCCTGCATACGAACCGTTTAATATGCCAAGTCTGTTGTCTTTCTCATCCACCAAGTGATTCAACGTGGCTTCAAGAGGTATAACAAATAAGTTTAGCGGCAATTAATGTTATAATACATACATCAATAAATATTATGGTCAAATATATGAGGTTTCTCCTTCTCAAATAAACAAAAAATAAATAAATAAAAAGCAGTTAAATATATCCTATGAGAATTCAGATATAATTTTAAAAGCCAGCTAATACAATTTATAAAATTATTTGGGATCATTAAAAAAGTCCAGACTCCCCTGATATCATAGCTGACAAGTGATTTGATCGATAATTGTGTACTAGTTTAGCATATATATATATATATATATATATATATAATAGATTCTCTTTCAGATCTCAGATATTAATTTGAGGAAGATAGGTATGTTTATTTATCTAGTAAACCTCTTTAAAAAATAAATTGCAACTGTAATAATATCTCTAAAATGAAAAGAAAAGATTCATATGATTTTACTCCTTGATCGTATGCTGCAACAAATGAGTACCAATTTTGAAAACACTTCTCAACATCTATAAGTTAAACTCTATATAAAAAAATTAAAAACAAAAAACAAAATGATATAGGTGTCACCTGGAGCTGTAGAATCATCAATGTCAAAGCAATCTGCCATTCTAGGGCTTCCCATATTCATGGCTTCTTCACCAACCTCATTGCACTGGTTCCAGGACTCGATTGCAACCCTAAGTCCATCTCTTTTCATTCCAGGATCGCCAACAGCTGATACATAATCTTCACAACCCTTCACATGAAATCCAAAAGGAGAAAAAGCAAGTAAAATTAACAAGCTGCAAAATCTCCTAAACTCCATTGCTAGTTTTCTACTACCACTTCCGGTTGATCTCTTTGCGTTAACAATAATATTTTGATGGTATAATTAAAGAAGCATTTGTCGGATTATTTATAGTAGAAACAAATTATTTAATCTTTGATTCTGCTAAGGATGTTTGAAATTATTTTATGTCCACTAGTCTTCCCTTTACATTACAATTTGTTTTATCCAGACCTTTATCCCAATTTTTACTGCCCAGTAAATTTATCCCTAAATTCACGAAAAGCTTCTCAAATTTTCTGAAGCTTCTAGAGTAGTAATATATTGTCCTCAATTTAATTTGATGTTTGAATGCTTGATCAGGAAGCTTTATTTAAAGATGGTTGAATTCTTATTAAAAAAGTATTATAACTTCTCATAATTTATGTATACAAACTCATTTATAAAAATTTATGTGATAGTCTTATATTATTATTATAAAATAAATAAATTAAGGGCAGGATTAGTCCTCTAAAATTACATAAATTTTTTATCTTGACTTTCGGCCTTTAGATTAACAATATAGGGTAGGATTAAATAAATGTTATATTAATTGGAGTTATTAATGTCTCTTATTCTTATATTTCCACTATCCTTGTTTTCTTCAATCCTCCTTTCTAATAATTAATTAAGATATATATATATAATAATTAATTAAGGTATTGTAATTTCATTAAATCACTCTTCAAGAGATTTAATAAAAATATAATACCGTAATGTGTATGTGTTATATTATACTTGAAATTCTAAAAATAAGTATATTTTGACGTTTTTTATTATGCTATTATGCATTTTATTTAATTTTATTAGAAGATGTTATTTAAACATTCTATTTTAAATCAATAATTTCTAGATATAGTCAAATTAAAGACAAAAAAAAAAAAAAGAAGTTTAGTATGGAAATAAGAGATTTGCACAATTTCATATTAAAAAAAAAAATCTAACAATAAATATATTTCGACGTAATTTAATATGAAATTTTATGCATATTATTTATTTTAATTAGAAGATATTGTTTTAATGTTAGAATTTAAATTAATAAACTAAAGATATAATCAAATTAAAAAAAAAAAAGTTTGATGTAAAAATAAGAGATTTACACACTTTGATAATATATAAAAAAGGAAAGAACATTCATAAATAGAATACATTAATTATCCTACTTAATACATTTTAAATATTTATTTTATTTAATTCTATCCCTTAATAGATTGTTAATTTAAGAGTTAAGATTTCATGTAAAAACTTTTTTAATTTCAAGAGGTTGTTGATCATGCTCTAATAAATTAAAAAAGACATGTGATAACAATGTAACAATTATAAGTAAATTTGTATACATAGAGTTTATATGGATGTTTGTATTTGTAATATTATTATAATAAAATACTAAATGTAAAAAATTTGCATCTTTGTCTTTAAATACGGAAAATTCTCTACTTCTAAGGGATACAAGTATATCCATTTAATTCTTTTTTTTTTTTTAATATTTAAGATGGTCTATCTTAAACGAATATTTTCTTCATTCCTTGAAAAATATAAATAAAAAAAATCCTATCTACAACATAGAAGGTTGGAGCTTCAAAGAAAATTATAAATATATAAAAAAATTAAATTAAATTAAATTAAATTTTGAATTGAAATTGGTCACTACTACTATTACTATTACTAATATTTTCTCATTAAATCAATGATCCTCTTATCCAGTTGATTGGAACAATTATTCTTTTAACTTTTGGCAAAGACCTAAAATTATGCCTGGAAGAAAACTCCTTAATAAACATGTCAAGGAAAGCTCTTTCCGATTAGAATTTTAAAAAGAGAGAAATATATCAGATTTAAATATTTTTTAGATCCAAAACTCAAAAAAAAAAAAAAAAAAGATTTTGACCATTTGTTAAAAGGCAAAACCTTCCCAATAGTACATAGGTTTTCATCTTCTAGAAATTAAATTCTATGGCACCCTCATAGTTGAATGGGATTAGGGAACAGTAAATTCAACAAGAGGTCGACCTTATTCTAGACATATTACTTATAATTTGTTGACCACCAGTCAGTACTTTCTGTCTTCACAAAACCCTGCCATTTATTTCATGCAGTTATTACCTAACAAGTAACAAGTAACAACCATCCAATTTTTACTCAAAATCAAGAACAAACACTGAATAATTTGGCATATTCTTCAACGATTTAAAAGCAAGAGAATAGTATAAATATACAGTAGATGTTTTCTTTGAACATTGTGCATACAAATAAAAGCCATTGATTCTACAATGGCAATCATATTCAGAGCTCTCTATATTTTACCTCTCTTGTTCATTTCTGGGCATGCGCACCTGTTCTTCCAAAATCCTTTCTTTAAATTTCCAGACCCTTTATCCAGATTTCGACATGAACACAAAGGCAATGCCAATGAGAGCTCTGAAAGAAAGGATACTAATTTCTCTTCAGGAATTTCAGGAAGAAATTCTGGCACAGGATATAATGGACAATGGGAACTTGTATCTGAAAATTCAGGTGTCTCGGCTATGCATGCAATCTTGCTTCCGAAAATTAACAAGGTTTTGATGTACGATGCAACAATTTGGAAAATATCAAAGATACCATTGCCTCCTCACAAAATGCCTTGCCGGATTGCTGACAAGACTACGGGTGAACTGGACTGTTGGTGCCATTCAGTTCTATTTGACATTGAAACATCAAAACTGAAAGCATTGAAGGTGCGTATATATTCTATGTCATAACACAAAAATTTTCTGAAAAAAGAATTGCAATTTGAAAACACTTTCAGAAAATTGGCATTAATTTATATTTGATCTTGTGGCAGCTTCAAACAGACACATGGTGCTCGTCAGGAGGCCTGACTGTAGATGGAAACTTGGTTAGTGCGGGAGGTAATGGGGGAGGAGCAAATGCTGTCAGATATCTCTCCACCTGCGACACTTGTGACTGGATAGAATATTCAACAGCACTGGCTGACCCCAGATGGTACTCAACACAGGTCACCTTACCCGACGGCGGCTTCATTGTGGTCGGCGGCCGCGGTGCCTTTAGTTATGAATATATTCCACCAGAAGGACAATCCAACAAGCAACCCATCTTCCTCCCCTTGATCAAAAACACAAATGATCAGCTCCGGGGAATCGACGGACAGATTTTCTTTACATTGGAGAATAATTTATACCCTTTCGTCCACCTCTCTCCAGACGGCAACCTCTTCATTTTCTCCAACAACCGCTCCATCTTGCTCGACCCGGTCTCAAACAAAGTTGTCCGCGAGTTTCCGGTTCTTCCCGGTGGGTCCCGAAACTACCCGGCATCAGGAATGTCCGCGCTCCTACCGTTACAACTACATTCTGGAAACGCAAAAGCTGTCAGTGCGGAGGTCTTGATTTGTGGAGGCGCAAAGTGGGACGCATTTTATTTTGCAGAGACTAAGAAACAGTTCTTGCCTGCATTGCAAGACTGCGGAAGGATCAAAATCACAGAGCATAATCCAACCTGGAAGACTGAAAAAATGCCATCACCTCGCGTAATGGGCGATATAATGATTCTCCCAACTGGAGATTTGCTGATGGTTAATGGTGCAAAAACAGGAACATCGGCCTGGAATGATGCGGAGGACCCAAATTTCGTTCCCGTTTTATACAGGCCTAACTCAGAGATCCACGAAAGGTTTAAGGAATTGGCTGCAACAACTATTCCGAGAATGTACCATTCATCGTCTGTGTTATTACCGGACGGAAAAATTCTTGTTGCAGGCAGCAACACCAACGATGGATACGAATTTGATGTGAAGTACCCGACAGAGCTTAGAGTCGAGAAATTCTCGCCTTCTTATCTTGATCCATCGTTGGCTTGGCTTAGACAACACATAATGGTTGAGTCTTCGGACAAGGTGATCAACTACGGCAAGAAGTTCTTAGTGAGGGTTAGATCAAACGAGTTGAGATTAAACAAGGATGATCTTCATATTACAATGTATGCACCAGCTTTCACGACTCATGGTATCTCAATGAATCAGAGGCTGATTATCTTAAATTTGGTTGAGGTGATTAACAACGTTTGGCCTGGAGTTCACAGCATTATAGCTGAAGCACCAACGTCAGGTGCAGTTGCTCCTCCAGGGTATTATCTTCTTTATGTGGTTTATAAGGGAGTTCCAAGCGTCGCGTTGTGGGTTCAGATGAAGTAGATTCAACCAATTTGATTCAAGTTGTTTCTGATGTTTATGCTTTTATTTATTTATTTATTTTAAACTTGTTCTACGTTTGTGCTTCGTAATTCTTTTGGGGTTGAGATTCTATATAGCATGTAGAGCATTGTATTAGTTTCTTTGAAATCAAAATTATTTTATTAGAATTACCGTTAATCTCACTTAAATTTATTTTAACCTTTAATGTGCAGTCACTCAGTAGGTTTTCATTAGAAAATGGCAAAATTTCAAATATCAACAATAAAGAAGTGAGTTCTCTGAAATTGGAATTCAAGCAATTAGGGTGAAATATTACCCTCCATGTCCGCACCCAGAGAAGGTTATAGGCAATACGCCTCATATTGATGCGCTGGTATTTCCATTCTCCTACAAATCAATTTAGTAGTTGTTCTCCAGGTAAAGAAGAATGGGAAGTGGATTTCTGTTAAACCACTCCCAATTGCTTTCGTTGTCAACATTGGAGGCATGCCAGAGGTAGTTACTGTATTGACATCAACATTATTTGTATTAAATTTCAAATTTTTGTTCTTACTCACTTAGCATCACCGAATAGTCATAGAGGATTAGTTACCAAAGGGATTCAAATGGCATCATTGAATATTTAATATCACCTGCAAAAACCATTCTAAATTCTGATTGCAGGTAACATAGTGTGGAAAATACTTCTTAGCAAGCATCAGCATATTTAGTTATTCTTTATACTTCTTACATGCTCTCTCTTCATTATTTCACATACTATAATGTACATTAAGGCATAAGCAACTCAATGACCATAGCATAACTGGGCTTTTATAACTTATTTCTTATTTTCACTTTGACTCAATTTTTAGAGTACTCTTTCATCAGAGTTTTATAATAGGTCCAACACTTTTCATCTCCCAAATTAATTAATCCAAGCTTTGCCCATGTTGTATTCTCAGAAGATCAAGGCAGGATTTTTCCCGAAGCTCATGAGCAAACAGGCCTTTGAGGTATCCTTCAACTGTGATTGGTCTAAATGATGCAGGTGTTTTTTCAGTGATCAAACTAGATGCTGTTCGTACTTCACTTTCATATCTCGGGTTGTAAAACGTGGCAATGGAAAGTCTTTCTTGTACAGAGTTTACAGTTGCCCGATGCTCAATGCTACGATATGTCCCATTGGTAATAATCTGCCATGTCAAATTCACAAAAGTACATGAGCTAGCTCACATTTGTTCTTCAACTCAAACATGAGAATCAAATAGCATCATGTTTGCCAACGTTTCAGGGCATTTCATATATGAGTCGAGGTAAATTAACAGGGTTATTACCTCCAACATGTCTCCAATGTTGACAATGAAAGCATTTGGGAATGCTGGTGTAACAGGAATCCACTTTCCGTCATTCTTTATCTGGAGACCTTCTACTTGATTGATTTGTAGGAGAATGGTGAGACCAGATGCATCAGAATGAGGGGTGAGGCCTATAACCTTTTCCGGCTGAGGACATGGAGGGTAATAATTTATCCTCAT
>JAXCLQ010000005.1:17426741-17442895 GCA_035584115.1 Cedrela odorata | reverse complement strand
TGGTATCACGTGCACAATGCATTATTACTTCTAACCATCATGATATTCTAGAATGTACTATGCATACATACATACATACATACATGCACAATTCAAGAAAATAGATCTAAGTGTTTCGCATCTGAATTAAATTGGCAAACATTTAATTCAATAAAGGAGAACACAAACCGAGTACTTGAGGACAAAGCCATAAATTATTTCCTTGGGCATGGCAAGAGCGCCGCGAAGAACATCAAGAGTGAGAGTAATTCCCATACCAAGCATTATGAGAGTAATGCCAAGAATTTCCATTTTGGTTGGACCCAGTTCAAGGAACTTGGCTTCACCAAACCCAACAAACAACCAAAAGATACCCATATCGGAAATGCAGTGGATATTGCTTCCCCAATCCACTCAATCCCGTCCCGAAAATTATGTCTATTATTAACGTCAGAAATATTCGATGAAATGCCGCACTGAAGAGGAGCTATTCTGCTGAGTGGGGCATCGAACTTTTCTGGCTTCAGAGCTAGAGTGATTGCTGGATTACGGGTGGGTTTTTCTTGAAATGGTGTTTGTGATTGGTATTGGGATCTTAGTATGAGCTGATTTGAGGGTTTGAAAGAAGAAATGGAGGGGAGTTGCTGTAGTTTAATTCTTGTCAGATGGCTTGAAAGGTGAATCATGTTTGGTTGAAACTTGAGTCCTGCGTTAGAACATGAAAGTGAAGACTGCATTTTTAAGGTGTTATTCAACTCAATCTCTGTACTGAGTGATCTCTGTCAAATGGAACTAAGAGTAGTCAGCAACAGCAAGGCTTCATAGTTGCTGCAGTGCTGACAGATTTGAGGAAACAAACAATGACACTAAAATGCTCAATAAAGGCGCGTATGATGCAGTGTACTGTATAAATAATGTTTAGTAAATAAGCTGCGGCCTGCAGGACTAAGTGCCAATCATATAAAGAATGTTTAATTTAAAACTACATATAGAAAATAGAATGGATTCTTCCCTTTTCTTTTCCGGAAAAACTTAAAACTACAAAATCCTACAATATTTCCCACAAACGTAAAGGCAAAAGTCTTCTCTCTCGCTCAGCTCAAGGCCTCAAGGGTATCAGTCTCAGGTATGGATTAATTGTTACAGCATTTTTTTCTTTAATTTATTCTCTTTATCTTTAATTGGAGTGCTACTATGCTCTCTGTTCTTTTGGCCTTTCCAAATTAAATTTATTACAAGCTTCATAAGTTGCGTTATGAAGTGCATAATGTAATTCAATATATATATATATATTGCATTACATTTACGTAATTAATGTCCAAAGTGAGTTAGTATTATTCTGAAAAAATGTTGATCTGTAACGTATCGCTACATACATATAAAACCGAAAATGTATTGGCATAAAAGGATTAATGGAAAGTGCACAGAAAATCCACCGAGCATCTTTCTCCTATTTTCATTACCATATGTGTCATCAATTTATCTTGTCAACAAAACGCAACATGCCAACAGAGTGCCTGTCTGTGCATCATTCTGCCGCAAGGCTAGAACAATAACAACCAAAATGGGAACAAGTTTTAGAAACAGTAACAGCAAACAGGTGTCACACAAACAGAACGGAGATATTGACAACATGTGCGGCAAACACACCTTATAACCCTTGCGAGTGAAAGCTCTGGAGTGCTGTCTTAAATCTTTCATAAAAGGACTTGTATGCACCACGTGATTTGTCTGGAAGGGGCTTTAAGAATCAAACATTTTGGAATTGCTCTTGATTCTGCCGCTTTTAGACATCACCTGAGAATAAGAATGAAGATACATTAACCAATCAAATGACATCTAAGTTCTTCAGACGCCTGCTTTACGATCTATCACTTGGCCTTTCAACAGGACATAAACGCAATTCCACGATCATACAAAACAGTGCAAACAAACAAACATGTGTTTACCAGATTAAATTGATAAATCAGCACATAATAGCAGAAGCAACAGCCTTGAAGGGCCCAAATGGTTTATACCTACACACAAAAACACAAACATACATTAAACAAATTTACTAGGCAAGACAACTAGTTGCAAATGCGAGATATACATAATCATATTAAATAGTAGAATAATGTAGTTGCATTTGCTCAATGAAGAAAAGAAGAAAGGAAATAAAAATTGAAACAAAAAGATTAAAGTGAAATAACTGCGTCAAAACAAGGCAAAGCCATCTTTCACCAAAAACTTTTCAAAGGTGAAACAAAACTTCAATGAAAATTAGTAATAAACAATAAAGTTTATAGCACATCTATTTCTAACAATCAACTCCAGCCAAAAAAAAAAAAACACAAAACCAATTCTAAATAGCCATTACCAAATCTGCTCGATCATAAAGCTCACTAAGGATTAAAAGAAAAAAAAAACACATAGCAGTTTGCATAATCTCAAAAATCCTCATTCAACCCCTATAGGTATATGTATGGAATACAAATAAAGCACTAAAAGAAGCACAATTCACAATGACAACATCTATATGGCATAAGATCACAGGCAGGAGCAAAAAAGAGCAGAACCAGCTTTAACTAAATTCTACCACAAGTACAAGTCCAACATTACAACAAGAACTCTGATGCAAAAATAGTGCATAACGCTAACCAAATTCAAAAAACGAGAGAGAAATAGAAAAACTAAAATCATCCAATTTGCGGGAACAAAAGGGTAAATTCGAAACCATGATAGCAAGTGTAACAGGCAGGGTAACCAAACACCTGATAATGCTTCCATTGTAACGTTCAATTTCCCTTTACACCTTTATCTTGGTAAAACTATCAACTTTAGCTTGGCGCGCCTTGATATCCATGCAGTATAATGACAGTAATTCAACTTCACAAAATGCTCATACATTCCCCTCAAATAGTATTCTTTACTTGATTATTGCCCAATAAACAGCCCTCTTCGCTTATATTTGCAGCCTTGACTACTTAAAACTAACATCAAACCTTCAGCACACATCAGCTTCAATTGTTTATCCAATTGTTACAACAAAACATTGTCCATTGAGACTCACAGTGAATGATAAAAGCATAAACTGAAAGCAAATATAAAGGTATGGCAAAAACTAAGTGACCTGAAAAACCACTCAGTCAAAGCTTTCCAATCATAAAAATATTACAAGGAAAAACCAACAGCTAGTGTATAAGCTAAATAGCCACAACGAAGCAATCATGCATCATGAGACAACTTAAACATTATACTTCTAGATGACAAACTAATAGCTAGAATACCATCCATTCTTGATACTAAATCAAGAATCACCAAAGATAAAAATTTGGAAGCTATGTATTTACACAAACCACTAACTCAATCATGGAACACAAGAGTCATGCCTATCAATCTACTAGCAATTGGGTACCAATCTAGAAGGGGAAAAAAATTACATTGGTCACAACCAATGAAGGAAAACACAAAAGATAAATGAATTAAGGAGATGATATTCTGAGAAAATTATATCACTTACTTGACCAGAAAATTCATCCAGTAGCTTCATTGTAAAGCATGCCTTGCCAACTTCCCGCAAACCTCATGTAACAGATAATCTTCTTTCAGTAATTGGCATCAGCTTTTCTAGATGGAAGTGGAACCAAGATGTAATCCTTTTAAAGAAAATTTCTCCTCAAACCCACTCCTATACAATTTGGAGAATCAAAGGCAATCCAACTCCACAAAAACAAGCTTCCGTTGCTAAAACTTTACTTTCCCCAGCTCTTCCACGACTTACTCATTGCCAGAACTCAAGTACCATAACAATGCAGTGAACAAACAGCACTGAGGAAAAACACAGCAGGACTTCTACTTGGATATCAACTAGGAGAAAATGAAAAAGATCTCTCCTCCCACTAGCCATACAAATAAGGGGGAAAGAAAGAGCTAGATTCCTTTAAAACTAGAATATCAGCATACCAAAAAACTAAACCTTCTACGTACTAGGAACTTTTGACATAAGCAATACAAATCAGTAGAAACTGCATGCTGACTTGCAATGATCCCAAACCTCCAAAATTGATTTTACTAAAGCCAAGAGACAGTTAACAGCTCAAGGCAACACTACTGGCAAAACTTCAAAAATATTAATAACACATGAAGTCAAAGTGTAAACAACTGAGATCTTCTTTGAATAAACGCCAAGATTTTTAACAACCTTCATCACTCTAAGACTCCGGTATGGCCGCACAGACCACCCAAAGAAATAAAATAACTAAACTCCAAGAAATAAAAGAAGAACTACATTCTAACCACTAAAGACGCCAATTTTATACCTCTATGGAACATTAATCAATAATTTTTACTCTTTTTATTCTCACCCTTAGCTTTATAAATGGTAAAACATAGATTAATACAAGAATTGTAAGCTTTACCATGCAAAACATATATTTTCTGAAGCTTTTGATTTACCAAGATATTTAAGTCTCACACCTTTTACAGTATGCGGATACATAGCTACAGTTAGGAAGTTAGCTTTAAAATCCATAAAGAAAACATATAGAGTCAGAAACTTTTAAAGAATAGCTATCAGGTTAAAATATTTGCTACTAAAGAAATAATTTCATGACTTAAATGAGTCATATAACCAAATTTGGGTGCCTTTTAACATCCTCCGCAAATATGATTGAGGCTATGAATCTCATATCATCCTTTTAATATCTACAAAGTGGATTGAGTAGCAACTACAAGTAGTATTTGTACTCAACTACAAGCAGTATTTGCTACGACTTATAAACAAGTGTCATATATATATATATATATATATATTTATAACATCCAAACCCAGATTTTTAATTTCATAGCTTACGTTTCATAAATCCTTTTTTCTTTTCCCAAAAACAAGCACAAAACTAAGATTTTAGAACAAGCTTTCACACTATAAATTGTGTAGTCTAAAATGTTGATCTGCGACACATCTATGTGTATAAAACTGAAAATGTATTGGCATAAAAAGTTTAATAAAAAGTAGACAGAAAATCCACGTAGCATCTCTCCTATTTCCATTACTTTAAAAAACAAATGTTATTGATAATATAGCTATATGTTCTATAAATCTTCTTTTCTTTTCCAAACACAAGAACAGAACTAAGATTTTTTCAACAAGCTTTCGGTTGATATATTGTGTAGTCTAAAATGTTGACCTGTGACAAATCTATACTTATAAAACTGAAAATGTGTTGGCATAATAAGTTTAAAGAAAAGCAGACATAAAATCCCACAGAGCATCTCTCTCCAGTTTCCGATCCTTTTTCTGTTATCATTTTATCTTTTCCAAGGCTATTTCTAAATAATTACCAATAATATCCTAGTATAAGGTGAGCCATTTAGTTCAGAAAATATCACAGGAGCTGGAGAGTACTTCTGTATTTCCTGCTGCTCAACCCTTGTCCAAACCCATAACAAACAGGTTACACCAATGCTTATATGGTAGGTGAAAATTACTTACCCTGATTCATGAAAAGATTGAACAAAACAGAGCAAGAATCTAGCATATGCCTCCAAACCAGCACACAATTCTGTGAGTCGGACAGCACATAATAATTACTGGTGAACGAATATATGGGTCATAGGTAATAAGGAATCATACATAATATATTCAAATACGAAGGGGAAGATTGGTCTCCAGCGGCAGTCAGATGGAGGTAAAAACAGTAATACATAACTATATAAAAGTATATTGATTGAGTTACACATGTGACCAGATATCCACATAGGTGACAAAAACACCCAACAAGAGGGCTCTTCTAAGCGGCAAACCTACTAGACTTCAGAAAAGCATCCATGGCGCTGATAGAAAGTTTTGGCAGATTAACCGAACACACCAATGATGAGCATGGAAACCAAATTTAAACATTGGTCCCCCTAAGCCAACTCTAATAATTATCCTCAAATGTTTTCCAATCACGGTACCAAATTCAAATGATCAGTAAACATGATCAACAAAATGGGCCCAAATTGCCCCCAAAAATTGAAACCGGTGAAAGTACTGGCATTCACCATAGTTATAGTTTACATTAAACTCAGCAGAAACACTGATCTTTAAAAAAAACATCTTGCATCTGCAACCCACAATTAAAAGAAGCAATATCTGATCTTTTCAAATGAGTATATGACCAAAAGCAAGCTTCAGGAATATCAGCGAAAGCAAAAAGAATATCTATCAAACTGTTTTGCATTCAAACATGGAGAAGTTGGTTGCAAATGTTCGCAAATGTTCGCAAAAGAAGATACCAGATGGAAATAATATATAGCACCTCAAAGCTAATATGAAATCCTGATTTTTCAAGTACAACTTTGGAAACCCAGATTAAAAACCAAAATCTCCCAAAATGTCTTCTGCGACATAATAGTTCTAATTTAAATTTAATAAGTTGTAGTCCAAGATACCAGGTAAGACAATTTTAGCATGATTTGGAGAGATATCTATCTGTGTCCTTGAGCTCGCTGCATATCATATGCACCCCAGGATCCAGGTCCAGGTCCATAATGAGGATAAATTTCTGCACCAGCCTGTACCTGAAATTTGTGGGACCAAATAATATCATATTCATACAGTTAATAAAAAGAAAATGGCATGTAGATATATCATCTGCCAGTGCAACTTATTTAAATAGCCATTACCCCCCACACACACACACATAAATATATAAATAAGCATATAATGATACACAAGCAAAGATATGTTAATTATGAAAACTTACAGGATTCATGCTATAACTGGCAGAGTAAGTATTTCCAGTATATCCAGCTTCAGGAGTTCCATAACTTGCATTAAAACTTGCACCTGCAGTGAACCGTGAGAAGAATTACTGAGTCAGTGAAAGTAAATCAAGCTTCAGAAGGAAAAATAAAAATGAGAAACAAAGACAACCAAACTCTAGTTTAGAAGCAAAAACAGAGAATTTCCCATGCTTAGTACACAAATGAATTAATTGCTAGTTTATATATCTGTATACCTCAAATATTCAATAAGATGTTTTCACCATCAAGGCCTCTATGTCCCATTTACATTTTTGTTATGCATGTTACTCTTTCCTCTATGTATACTTACTCTATATATTTGCCAAAAAGTATAACTAAAATTAAGAGGCTATAAATGTTAGCAAAAAAATCCCTTGAATTTTAAACCAATTCACAAGTAGATGGATCAGAATGTGACTGCATACCAGGGTTTCCCACAGCAGCAGCTGCACGAGCTCTCTTCTCTGCATTTGCGATCTCTGCACGGAGCTTCTCCAACTCCCGAGCCATTGAAATCAATTTCTTCTCCATCACCTGGCCGTGCTCATAATTCTCAGCATATCCTTTTTTCTCATATTCAATGGCAGCTCTAGATCCCCCGAAAGGCATAGAAATCCACCACCGGTCAGAAATCTGCTCCCAGATTATACACTAGTATTCACTTATACACGACAAAAGCAAAAGTGAACATTTACCTTGCACGTTGCAGTTCTTGTTTTACATTCTCAATTTCTGCCTTCAAAGCTGGTACCTGCTGCAAATCTGCTGTAAACCTAGCCAAATCCTGATTCATCACTTGAACCTGGCCTGTAAGCTCCTGCCTCACAGCAGTAAGCTCCTTAATATCAGCCTGAACCTTCAGAAGCTCACTCCGCTTTGCCTCCACCCCACGAAGATCAACCTCTAACCGAACAGACTTGTCATACATTTCCCTCATCTGAACATCCTTATCCATCCGAAATGAATCAGCATAGTGTACCATCCGTTGCAACTCATGCTGTGCGGCTTCCAGTTCCTGCTTTAGCGCTACATGAGTCGCAGCTAACCTCTGGTTATCAGCTAAAAGACCTTGAATATCTTGATGCTGAGCTGCAAGACGCTCCTCAATTATCGCCGGATGGGGTGGAAGTGCTCTGGGGCCCATCCCGAACTGGGTTTCCCTCATTTCCTCAAGAAGTGCAGGATGAGGCGGCATTGGCCCGAGGCCTCTGCCAAAAGGAGGTTCGTGGACCGGAGGTTGCAGCCCTGCATGAGGAGCACCCTTCATTGGAATAGGCGGCCCACGATTTCTTCCAGACATGTTCCTTCTTTAAAAGATCAAATACCCAGAAAGGTGTAATTCTCAGTAGCTATTTATAAAGATTCCCTTTCCACCTGAATAAAATGAAAAATTCATCAACATAAAAACTCTTAAAACTTAAAAACTAAACCAACGATCAATTGAAGAATCAAATATCTAAACTTAATCCCAATTGAAAAAAAAAAAAAGTATTTCATTATAATTTAAGCACTGACCTTTTGAAAAGTAAGAGACTCTAATGAAAAAGAAATCTCAAGGCGGCACAAGAAAATCTCAACGCTTTGGGAAAATTCATAAAGCAAAGCTGCCGATTCTTCGTTGGAGCCTGGAAGGTGTTTGGAGTACAGAGATTGAAGAAGATGAACGAGGAAAATAAAATAAAAATAAAAAGTTTTGCTTTCAGGGTTTAAAACTGGGCCTTGGGCCCAAACAACGGACGCTAAAATATCACGAGAAGGACTGCGCTGATAATGGGTAGTTCACCCATTAAATAATTTTAAGAATATAATAATAACATTCGGATCCCTACTTTTAAACGTTTTCACAAATACTAATATAGTTTGTTCATTTTAAATACATAAATTCCTACTGAAATAACTAATATACCCTTTAGTATTAAATGGAATGCTTTAATATTTCGAATTTGTGGTGGTTATAATTTAATTAATATAGAAATAAATAATTTTATATTCTTATTTATGAAAATACAAAAACTCAGGACCTAGATGTAATTATCCCTTTAAGGATTTAAAACAACCCTGCGAAGCCCGTGAGGGCATGACTTGCCATTTCGAGCTTTCATCGGTGAGAATCCTTACAAAGGCTGTATCATAAGGAAGTCCCACAAATAAGCAATCACTGGGCCCCGGCCCAACAAGCGGTGAGTGTCACTTGAAGCTCACTGTCTCCACATTTTAATTACAACATTTTCATATGCAACTTACACTAAGATTCTGTCTTTGTGCTTATGCTGTCTTTCCTGGAAGCTTTGTGGAATTTATAAGATAAACGGAACCTTACAACTCGGGAATCACTACTCTTATTGCTATGCTCTGCAGTAGTTGTTGTCGGATTCTGCACGGCTATGGTTTTGAAAAAGAAGAGTGTAATGGATAAAAATGAGTGTGTGATTGTATCGATAGGTGTAAAATGGATTGAGCTGAGTTGTAATTGGGTGTCGATTAAGAGGATGTGGATAGGCTCGGTGAGGTGGAGTGGAGCAAAGAAGTGGGAGGAGAGGACACCATCGTTGCTTGCCCTGCAAGAAGGCTGTGATGGTGGTGGTGTGGGATGGCAGAACCACAACTCGGAGTCGCCAGTTTGGCAACGGCGATACTGATGGGGGAGAAATATGAGCTACCAAGGTTTAGTGGGCTTATTCTGTATGATGAAGTGGCAAGCTATTTAATCACTCTCTCAAGGGAATATCTCACAAGGATGATATTCCCCAGGTGAGTTTGCTCTAGTTTCACATTGTAAACTAATGCCATACTTGGTTAATGGAAAAGACATTTTCTCAGTTATCAAACGGGAGCTGGAAAATCACATTCCCCGAGAAGGGTTAGGCCAAATTTTTTTTTGTATTTTTTATATGCCTCTTCAACTAACAATTGTTCTGTTTTTGCAGGAAAAACAAACTACTGTTGTGAGAACTACACAGAGGGTCTTGCTGTAATTTTCTTTAATGGATTTTTTCTCGTCCAACAAGTTTGTGTCGAAAGAGAGTAAAGAGCTCTGTTGGGAATGTAATCCAGTTTTCTTCTTGTAGAACAACCTCGATGTAAAAAAATTCTTGAGACATCTACATGATTTTGATCGTATATACTTTCAGTGCATGTCTATCAATGAAACTAAAAAATGCTTGGTATCATCTACAAATCAAAGCACGGTTATTAGTTAGTGTTAGTGTAGATAGAATAAACGTCAATCGACAAGATCTTCCCCATTGAAATGAAATGGTCTACAAAAAACAGCAAGTAGATATCTATGAACATAAATACAATATAAAATTGACATAATCTTGTAGACCTGAATGCAGCACATGTGCGTTTGTGTGCAAACACTCACACAGAGAGAAAGAAAGGGAGGTAAATGGCTGGAGAGAATGATTTTTCAGTTTTTGTAGGAAATTTCAACAATTCTTCATTTCAAGAATTGGGCTGCATGAATTTAACATACGCAGAGTGCCTATTTATTTATATAAAAAGAAAAAAAAATGTTTTTTTTTTCTGAAGATCAGAAGAGAACACCCAGCAAAGCATTTCAGCATGGTTTCCTACAGTATGTATCCCCAACATCAAAACTTCCCAATATGCATATGATAGAAAATCACTTTGCAACATAAAGACAGGTGAACCGAATAATAGGACTAATAACAGGCATGTGCCTTCACCCTTTGTCTCAAGTTCACCTATTTATGTATATGACATTATCAAGAGATCGCTGGACTCTTCTCTGGGTGTCCCATAGTAAAAGTACAACGCCAATTGTACAATTCCCAAAATAGTTCCTATCCCGTTTGGTACCTGAAATTTGATAGAAAATTAATAGTTACAAAGGGGCAAATTATCTTTTCTGGAAAGACACTGAATGCAAACTAACAGTTCAAATGTTTACAAGAGGAAGCTTACATAAATGAAGACATCCCAATTGAGGATTCCATACAGGAAAAAAGAAGTGCTTAACAAGAATGTGGAAAGCGAGAGATAAAATGGCATGAACTCAACACTCTTTGTTCGGATGACCAAATTCTGTAAATAAATGTTCAAGAAATAGAAAGACGTTAACAATTCAAAACTAAACAGTCTATCACCATAGAAAAGTAGAGTCAATGGTTTTGGTTAACTCACAATTATAAACAATGGAGAAGCAAACATTGATATGAGAGCAGCACAGCTCAATATCCCAACCAAGATCTGCCGCGAGGAAGCATCAGCTATTTGCAAGCTCCCAACTACTATAATTGCAAATATGGCAAAAACTGCCAGTAGCAGTCCAAACATTCGCACCTGCCAGGAGCAGTAGGAGGAAAAAAATTAAATGACATTGGTTAACAAAACACAATTTACAATCCAAGGATTATAACAACAGCAAGTGAATTTAAAGGGATAACAAACCTTTTTCTCTTGCTCAGTGTATACGATGTAGAGGGTTATATAGACCAACTGAAAAGCTGCACCTATTGAATTGACTGTCATAACCAATATGTTATCAACAGATATGAGGGGTGTGCCATACCACATGGTGATCAAACAGTTCAACAATGCATATACATATGGCAACCCAGAGAATTCTTCAGTCGAATGGTTTCTGATTATTCTCCTAAACGTTGGTCTGAAAATTGAAAGGAAATGGTAGTAAATATCAATTGATAGGATTGATCTAATACCCTTTATATTCACCTTGACATTGATGTTTTACAACTTTTAAAGAGTCAATAAGGACTAGAACTTGCATAGGTGACACAAACAGCCCAAAAGCAAAGATGTTCCCTGCAACAACCAAGAAGAAAAATCATGAGACAATTCTTGAAACCGATTAACCAAAATATCGAGGACAAACCTCAAATAGTATATGATATGACTAAATTATTTGAAACAAATGCATATTTGGTTTCCCTTTCCTTATGCGAACTGATTTTATCATTCCCCAACTCATTCTCGGATAATCAGCACTCCATAGTTGATCATTCTACATTAGTTACCAATTTCTGATATTTTGACAGAACAATTTCCAAATACTGAGCTAACCAATTGACATTGTAAGCATCTAAGGGCATTTTGCCTCTAATCATATCAATCAAGCGTGTCAAAGCATCCAAAATGCACCATATCATCCATGCCGACACCAAGTGTTGGGAAAACCCAGCAGACATTCGACTCTGATTTAATGGTTCCTTTAGTATAGCTCCTCGGGGTGGACTAATCCGAAGTCAGCTGACAACTCATTACAGTGTGTTAAGCTACAAGGAACAGGACATAATAGAAATGCCAGCCTTCTGCGTAAGTTTAATAAATATTGTCTGGTAAGCATATGCAACACCTTCCCTCTCTAAAGCAAGAACCATACTTCTGTCAAAGTATTGAAAGACGTGTGCTAATCATTCGTCACCTCATTTTTACGAATAGGGTCCTAGCTTACTGCAAATGCTAATGGATCAAAGATATATCTGAGAGAAGGGTCGTGGCTAATTTGTTTTGGATATACTATTTGCCCAGAAACTGCTGCTTTACTAGTATTGAAACATGTTACTTTGTATGTTGACAAAATGGCAAGGAGATTATAGCTTCAGTTTGTATCAAACCAAAGCAATATAATCAAAGTACTCCGGAATTGATAGATTAAACACTTTTAGAGCATGAACTGACCATAAGTTGTTAACTTTTGGAACAATATAAATTTGAACAATTCTAAAGCTCTAATTTCATATTCCGGTCAAACCCAGTAACCAAAAACAACATTACATCAAACAAATTCATGGGCATCCCAATTTCCAATAATGAAATCACTGTTTTTCCTTCTATAAGCATGAAAGATATGAAGTAAACAACAATTCAAGCAAAGGGTTCTCTTATTTTCCAAGAATTAGCAAGTTTTCCCACAACAAATGGAACACGGCATCCATTTTAAAAAACAAGAATTAAACTAATTTAGACCTAAATAAAGAAGAAACTTACCGGCGATTCCAGCTGCATCCTTTATAAGCAATATGGTTTGATGAGCAAGGGTGATAATCATCAAGCTCATCAAGCCTTGAATGAAAACACTAAAAAGCTTGACAGAAAGCAGTCAAAAACAAAGTAATGTGCCAGAAGCTTAACCAAAATCTTAGACGAATCCAGAAAGCCCCGCCATTTAAATGATTATTATCTGTCTGTCTCTGAACTGATCTGTTGTCCCTCTCTCTCTCCTTAAAACCTTGTGTTCTGTCCGTATTTCTCCTCCACCACGTTTGTCAAAACGTCATACCTGCAATCATCATATAAGACACCTATATAAATATGTAATGCGTGTATTATGTATAAATAGTAATACACGAAGGTTTGTTTTTACCTACAAATTAAATAAAATTATTAAATAATTGATTTTATAAATCAATTATTAATTTGTAATAGTAACAAATAATTAATAACTGTATAATTAATCATTTAAATTATAAATCAATTACTTAAATGTAATAAAAGTCAATTATTGACCTTTCATTATTCAAGTTATCGGATTTGCTGAGCTGGCAGGGCCCCACAAATTGAGAGAGACATCCAACGGTAGACGGAAGCATCAAATTATAGCGAAATAACATTGGGATCCCTAAATGTTTTATATATTAAATAAACACATAATTCTGTTTAAAATATTTAATTAAATAATAATTGTATTTGTTAAGACATAAATTATTAATACTATGATTAAATGTTAAAAAATAAATTACAGGATTTACTTGTGTGTATTAGAGTTTAATCCATAATTAACTTAGATAATGACTTGTTACTTAATTTAAAATTCTCAACTAACATCCCTAACAAGTTGAATTAACCTAAATCTTATCCCTAAATAATTTAATTGTTCTTGAGAAGAACAGTCTCGTGTTTGTCTTCTTTTTATTTTACAAATTATTAAATACACCCCCACATTTAATTTAATTATCCCCCTTTCAATTTGAAAGTGAAGCAAGGGGGAGGTAAGGTTAAGGTTTACAATTACAAAATTGGTGGGGTGCATATAATGTAACATCAGCATCTTAGCCCATAATTCAGGTAAAATACTTTGTTACTGAGTACACCCACAAAATCCACCCACTTGAACTTATTGAATTGAGCCCAAGTAAGTAAGTCAATGAAATGAAATGAACATACAACGTGTACTGTATATATATATAATAATTATATAAATGAACATGGATCAATAATGGTATAGTACTACTTAAGGGAGTGTTACAAGTGTCAAAGAATTTATATTAAAATTACTTGTGCATGATGCATGTGATTTTCGCTGAATTTGTGGTGAGTATTATAAATTATAAAAATGTAATCAGGTGGGTCAAATGATCACATCATATGTCAGGTGAAAGATACGTCTCATATTCTTTTAATAATCTCAGGAGCAGTCAGCTGCCATTGCCATTGCCAGTGTGGTGGGTGGGTGGGTGGTTACAACTTTAACATTAACAAGCTGCAAAGTAGGGCACTACCACAGTACCACTACATGTTCAATGCAATACAACACTGGAGGTTAACGTAATAAGTTACAGGATTTTGCTGCAAGACTTTCCATTTTACGCGTAATTGAAAAAGCGGCAAGCAACAAGTTTCCAAACCCAAGTGTACATATTTATTTGAATCCTAATCCAAAATCACAAAGTCCCAATTTAGCAAAAAACTCCTGCTCATTAAATTGAAATCTTCATTTAGATATTATTAGATTTCTGGTGAAACCTAATCTTCATTACATTGTCCCATCAAATCAAACCTAACTTGATTCCCAACATATTTCCAAATCTCATTGGTTTAACTAAATTTTGACAGCTTAAATTTTGCCACGTAATAAAGATTGTGTAGTCTTGGGCGCATTGTATGGAGGCTCTTGGCTGCTGTTCTCTTTCACATCTTCAACCAACCCGCCCGTATAGACGGTAACAATACTGAAACGACGGCGTGTTAGTAACAATATTGAGGGTATTAGTGTCATTTCATGGGATTCATTGTTTCCTTTTAACTGTCTCTTAATTTATATATATAGCCAAGACTTCCTAACTTCCCTCTCACTCTCAAAATCTTTGCGCTTTCTTCTCTATTCCATTTCTTTTCTTTGTCTTGGTGTTTTTTTTCTTCTCTATCCTTTTCTACGAATTTTCTCTTTTCGATTGCGTTTCTCCTTCTGGGTTTGACTCATCTTTGTTGATCTGATCGGATTTGTAAGTTAAAAAAAAAAAACGTAACTTTAATTGTGTGTTTTGTGGGGGGTTTTACTTATTGTTATATAGCTTTGATTTAGTGGTTAATGATTGATTGAAGCTGTTGTTTGATCTGGGTATTTCTTAGTTTTTTGGATCTGTGATAAATGTCAAGAATTTTTATTTTTATCTCTTGATTGATTTATAGCTTTTGTTTTAACTACATTTGTTGTTTATAATTGGATCTAGATCTTGTGTGATGAGAATAGAAATACTAAGTACTTGTTGAGATCACAGCTTTACAAGCGTTTCTATGAAATGGGGTTGTCAGAATTATTCATTCGGTTGTGTTTTACAAGTAAAGATCTGATTTTTTGCTTATTGCTTTTACTGTCGTTTGTTTTGGATCTGGCAATTTGGGGTTTATATTGACGACGTTGTGTTAAGTTCTTAGTACCATTCATCAAAAGCTATGAATTGATTTGGTTTTATGTTATCCATTACTTATGGCGCGCTGATCTTAATTTTTATTTTCTTATTCTACTGTTCGTGTAGATGAGAGCTTTTTATTCTGAGATCTACTTAATTCTCTCATTTAATTATGTTCATCTCTAAAGAAAGTTTGTGATCTCGTATTCTAGTGCAGTTCTTATTGTTTAAATGATAGGATGGTTGGAATTTTAGACATCTCTATGTTAAGCTCCTCGCTGCAAAGTGCTTATATATTTTCTACATGTTTATTTATTTATAGTTTTTAACTGTTGGTTTTGATTGTAATTTATGTATTTTTATCGTGTAGAAGTTGATTTGCATGGCTACGTATACCCCGAAAAACATCCTCATTACTGGGGCCGCGGGATTCATTGCTTCCCATGTTTGCAACCGGCTGATTCGTAACTACCCCGACTACAAAATTGTTGTGCTTGACAAGCTCGATTATTGTTCAAATCTGAAAAACCTACTTCCCTCAAAAGCATCTGCCAACTTTAAGTTTGTTAAGGGAGACATTGGCAGTGCTGACCTTGTAAACTTCCTTCTCATCACAGAGTCCATTGACACTATAATGCACTTTGCTGCCCAGACCCATGTTGACAACTCCTTTGGTAACAGTTTTGAGTTTACCAAGAACAACATCTATGGCACCCATGTCCTTCTTGAAGCCTGCAAAGTTACTGGCCAGATCCGGAGGTTCATCCATGTGAGCACAGATGAGGTCTA
>JAXCLQ010000005.1:17399269-17426527 GCA_035584115.1 Cedrela odorata | reverse complement strand
ATGAGGGGGTTGCCTCTTCCAATTCATGGTGACGGTTCTAATGTGAGAAGTTATTTATACTGTGAGGATGTTGCTGAGGCTTTTGAAGTCATTCTTCACAAGGGAGAAGTTGGCCATGTTTACAATATTGGTACAAAGAAGGAAAGGAGAGTGATTGATGTGGCTGAAGATGTATGCAAACTCTTTTCAATGAACCCTGAGACAAGCATCAAGTTTGTAGAAAATAGACCATTTAATGATCAGAGGTACTTTCTCGATGATGAGAAGCTGAAGATCTTGGGGTGGTCAGAAAGAACTACATGGGAAGAAGGGTTGAGAAAGACAATGGAATGGTACACGCAGAATCCTGATTGGTGGGGTGATGTCTCTGGTGCCCTGCTTCCTCATCCAAGAATGCTGATGATGCCTGGTGGGAGACATTTTGATGGGTCTGAAGAGAGCAAATCGACCTCCTATGTCTCAGCCAATAATACTCAGTCCCGTATGGTGGTTCCAGCTTCCAAATCCTGTGGATCCCCTCGAAAACCATCCTTGAAGTTCTTGATCTATGGAAGGACAGGGTGGATTGGAGGTCTTCTTGGGAAGTTGTGCGAGAAACAGGGGATTCCATATGAATATGGAAAAGGGCGTTTGGAGGATCGTTCATCTCTTATTGCAGACATTCAGAATGTTAGACCAACACATGTTTTCAATGCTGCTGGTGTAACTGGTAGACCCAATGTTGATTGGTGTGAATCTCATAAAACTGAAACCGTTCGCACCAATGTTGCTGGAACCTTGACCTTAGCAGATGTTTGCAGAGAGCAAGGGCTTTTGATGATGAATTATGCTACCGGGTGTATATTTGAGTATGATGGCTCTCATCCAGAAGGTTCTGGCATTGGGTTTAAAGAGGAAGACAAACCCAATTTCACTGGTTCTTTCTATTCAAAAACCAAAGCCATGGTATGTTTTTTCGCTGAATTTTTAATTTTTAACTTGTTACTATTTTTCATTTTCAAAATTTAATTTTGATTCTTATATCTTTGATGTTTTAACCAGGTTGAAGAGCTGTTGAAAGAATATGACAATGTGTGCACTCTCAGAGTCCGAATGCCAATTTCTTCTGACCTAAACAATCCGCGCAATTTCATCACCAAGATTTCTCGATATAACAAAGTGGTTAACATTCCAAACAGCATGACCATCTTGGATGAACTTCTCCCCATTTCAATTGAGATGGCAAAACGGAACTTGAAGGGTATCTGGAACTTCACAAACCCTGGGGCAGTAAGTCACAATGAAATCCTCGAGATGTACAAGAGCTACATTGACCCTCAATTCAAGTGGGCCAACTTCACATTAGAAGAGCAAGCTAAGGTGATAGTTGCTCCTCGAAGCAATAATGAGATGGATGCTTCCAAGTTGAAGAATGAGTTCCCTGAGTTGCTATCCATAAAGGAATCGCTGATCCAGTATGTCTTCGAGCCAAACAAGAGAACCTAAGCAAAGTAAGAAGTGTTTCAGTTGTGATTGACCAACGCGTTTTGGGTTACATAATATGGGTTGAGGTATCATTGTAATGTTAATCAGTTTTACTACTTATCATCATCCCTAGTTAGAATTATCATATTATTTCTATTTGTACTAGTGATAATTAGCCGTGCTTCTTCCATTCTTTTTCTCTCCTGAGTTGAGTTGAATTGTATCAAGATATGTTTTAGCGTACCTTTCTGGAATAAGTTTACAAATAGGTTGCTTATATTTTCATATCATCTGCTAGATTGCGGTTGTTATGAAACTTTTGCATTCTGTTAGATGAATGAGCTCATGTTGATTGATATATATATATATATATGGAAAATACTATTTATGCTTTTGCCTTTTGCATTGAAGAGCTACTAGCTATATGTGAAATGATGGAATGGAATGGCATTGCAATTGTGTTTCATTTATTTAATTGAACTTGCTTCTCAATTTCTCTGGAACTGCACCAATCTAAATCCTACTGAAACTTCGAAAGTCAGTCAATATTGCTCTGTGGGGGTTTCCGTTTCTCTTCTTTAGTATCAGTTTTTCTCATAAATATATTACAAGAATATAAAATCATCCTCCTCTCCCATTCTGTGGCTTTCAGATCTGAGCATCCAAGTGACCAGTTAAGATCAGAAAAATAGTCAAGATTCTGGCGCTTGGGAATTTGATATGCAAAATTAAAATTGTATTTTAGTATGAATATATTGGGTGAATGGGAAGGCAAAGTGACTGCTAATAAATTCTCTGGTGATATGAATTTCGGGGGCAACTTTCAAGCACTAGCTGGCTGTCAAATTGAAAATGAAAGAATTAAATGCCAACAGTCGTACCAAAAACTTTTGGACGGTTGGTAACTAAAATGAGAGAATATGAAGATGCCAGATCTCAGATTAAGATCAGTAACAAATAATTTTATAGTCGTTTAAAATTGAGAGCACATTTAATGAAATAATTAGTTTAGAATCTATTTCATTGCAGGCAGAAACTGTACCGTGCGTGCCCATGGCCTTTCTCTTTAAAGATGACCAACATCTACATGTGGATAGTGACTAATTCCATCATAAACTTAACAGGTTTTTGTCATGTGCAGTTGCTGTTGCACCAACACGAGGACATACCCATTATTTCAGCCTAAGAGCAGATTAACTAATTTTTGCTTAACAAGACAATATTGCATATTTTGAGTTGGGGTAAAGCAGTATAGGCTAAAATCATCAACTAAAGCACAACCAAAAAGTAAAAGTAACACAGTTATTCAAATTCATGCCGAACAAAAAAAGGAGTAATAATCAGTGCTAAAAGTGTTTTCCTTTATGGATGTGTTAATGAATAACATCATTGTGGTTCAGATGCTTTCATTCTATCAGAAGTAAGTTTTCTATTAAGGTGCAAAACAAGAATATTTTGGAGAACTAATTTGTATATTTGTGAAACATGTGCAAGGTGTAACATTCAGAACTCAGCTTGCAAGGGAACTCATCATCTATAACTTTCCCGTACCTACAAATCTTGAGCTCAGATCTTACACTTACGTATCAAATGCACCACGAGATGCAAGAAGTAAAGCATTTATTAACTAGAACATTAGGCAATTCATGAAGATGCATCAGCCAGTTTCTTTAGAAATGAGACAACTTCATCTGATGATTGAAGTACAAACCGGGCATTTGTACGAGTCCGCCCAACAGCACAGGAGAAGTAGTTCTCTTTATTAAGATCAAGCACATTCCAGGAGATCTTTTCCGGTGATGGTCGCCGTACGTTAGGAGAGATAGGATTGGAGGTCTTTTTCTCAAGATTTTGCATAGGTCGTTGTGTCTTACCTTGAGATAACTTTGAGCCACTTCTACTAGCTGGAAGCTTCAGTGATGGTCTTCTCTCCCCTGGTAACTTCATTCCATCAGTTGGTTTGGTTCTTGAAGTGCTTGTGGCATCAGAAGGGAGTTCTGGCTCGAAAAAGGTGTACACATCTTCATCCTGAGTAAAGAAAAATAAATTAAGAATCGTGCATTCTTACTACCTAGGATTAAACTTTTTATCAGGTCAACCACCACAAAAGTAGCTCCCATTTTATCACAGAAAACAGGAAAAAAAAAATTTCCAGAATGCTCACCTTATAAGTTTGAAGAGCATTAACATTAATGTATATGCATGGAGAAGAATATTGTAGAATGACACCACTTAATGAAACCCTTAAGAACGTTCCAAATAACTGAAGAACCTACTTATCTTTAAAGAGGGAAAAGTACCTTCCCCAGAAAATGTCCAATACACAGCACATAGTCGATTGGTGTAGTCATTGACTTACTATGAACTATTTCACCCAAAATACGGTCAATTGCAGCACCCTGAATGAATATGAAGTTGTCAGATAAAATTACCATTAAGCTCAATTTTGAAGGAACTAAGCAAGCATATGTGGTACCAATACAATAAAACTCCAAGCAATTTAAAAGGTTCAAGTATAGTGAAATGAATCACCTTTGTAACACCAACTGCTCGCACCTCGACTGATCGGCTTCCTTGTACTACTTCAACGGATGCATTAGAAATTGGACCCGTCCAGAGATGCTGCAACAAATCTCTTGCCTGAATTCTTCCAAATTCAATATCTAAACCCATAATAATATGAGAAGGCCAAGCGGTAAGACAACAAATAAAATAGTTTTAGCTTAGACAGAAACATTATCCAACTAATTTAGTACCTGCATACTTGTAGTTCCAAACAAGGGATGTTTCACGCTGTTCAAAATGTGATCTTGGTGTTCGATCAGTGAAATACTCGAAAACATGCTGAAAACATACCATCTGCGTCATAAGCTTTGAGGCCAGAAGAGATGATTACACAGAAATGTAACATTAAATAGGCACCTTAACACTGTCAACCCATTCCATGTTTGAATGCTCCGGCATTGTTGTCATCCATTCCCCCCTGGTACGGCGTAAAAACATTCCATTTTCTGCTGCCAACCAAACATCATACTCCCCAAAGTTCTGTGAAAGAGCTTGATTAATTAAGAAGTGGATATAGCAAGGCCAGAAAAGAAGACATGAATGGAACCAAATCAAGTACATCATCCAGGACAGTTCTGTCACTTCCACTAAGGACAACAATTGTCGTCTTTGGATCACTACAAAGCGCAGTTAGAGGCTCTTTTAAATCTGGGTGCAGCTTTAGTTCCATTTCTCTAATTTGATCACCTCTTCTCCCAGGAGTGTCCACCAATTCAGTTAATGTAGCATTAAAACCCTGAGAATTAGACCAATGTAAACGTAAGCAGGATTTAAAATGGAGGACCAAAAAGAAATTAGAATGATGGAAACAAAATGCCAAACCATGAAATATAAGCACCACCTAACAACAAATGAACTACTTCAGTTGAATACTAAATCATAAAATTTCTTCGTAATGCTAATTCCAAGACATTTTTCTACTTTGTATTACATAGTGATCAAGTATTCATTCGCCCTTGTGTAATTTAGAATGCGGAATTCCACTGCAGCTTTCTATTGTTATATTGATGGTTTAACAAACTTCTCATGCTTGACATATATGAGTACCGTGAATATGGAATGATTAAGAAGAATCACACATAAAAGATTTGAACATTATTACTCAAACTGACAAGAATTCCAATAACTCTAGTAAGTTTAAGAATCAAACATAGCAGTATGAGTAAATTTGAACATTATTACTCAACTACGAAAAATTTCAATAACTCAAATAGGTTTCAGAATCAAACATAGCCTACCAGTATGAGCAAACGATTATTGGACAGCAAATAACGTTTAATGGCATCTGCTTCTTGAAGGCTAGGTGGGACTTGCCTTATCCTTAGTTGTGCCTCAACAACTGTATCATTCAGTTCACTGCAAAGTAATTATATAAAATGCAAATCTTTAATAATGCTGACAAACTCCCCAAGAATACGTGGATGGTTGGCACGACAAAATAGATGCTTAATCTGAAACCAAAAAATAAATAAACAAAAAACCAAAAGGTGATTTTTAAGAAAATTTATTTTATTTAAACAATACACCTATCCACTTATCCACAAAAACAATCCAAATTATTCATAAATGTATCGTCACACATATCAAGAAGGAATTGAGCTACTGGTTTTACTTTCTTGATAAAACTATTAAGCATTATTGTTTACTATAAAACAATAGATTTCATCAATGCTTAAGTTTCGTGAGATATGTCCAACACGTATCTTTATTCATAGCATTCAAAGAATATCATGACACTATTGAACCAAAAGGATGCTACAAGCATCTTCAGTTTCACATCACAGAGCATATCATGACACTATTGTATGCATACCTTACAAAGGTTTCAGCCCATTCTTGAGCAGTATGGGTTGTTACATGTAAAAAATTATGCCGATGTCGTTTCTCTCTATCTTCAGGCGACATATTTAGAGCCCGAGCAATTGCATTAGCCACCTCTGTTATATTCCAAGGGTTTACAAGGATTGCTCCAGCACCCAGAGATTGTGCAGCACCAGCAAACTAAAAATAGATCAGAGTGTAAAAATTGTGATTAAAATATTTCCACTTTGGTCATAGAATATGGAAGCGAAATGAAGTTGATGCAGGCTTGACATAATTCATGCATAACATATGAAAAGAGACTACTTAATCTCTGTAAAATCTCAAAACGGAAAAACTAATTGAAATCTCCCTCTAGTTGCAAGTCATGAGAAATTACTTCACTGAGAATGAGAACCCCCTTCTTAGAGTCTTGGCATGCCACAAACTCATAGCTGACAAGATTCATTCCATCCCTTAAAGAAGTGACAAGTGCTACATCTGAGGAAAAACAAAAAAGAAACAGAAATAAGTTTCATTGGTTGAAATTTAGAGACAATTTTCCAACATGAGCAATAAATAATCAGTAACATTGCACTAGTGATAATTCAAATTTTTTGACAAAATACTGCGACTCACTTCCAATAACAGCAATAATACTCTCAAAGTTTTTTTTTTTTAACATCCATGTTGACGTTTTGGCACTGAGAATACTCAACATCAACAACATTTGTAAAAAAATATAGAAAAGAAAATCTTTCTGAAATACAATAATCAATGGCCTGGATGGATGCCAGAGATAATTATAATAACTAAGAAAAGTTACAGAATCTAAGAAGTTAGAGCCAGAAAATTAGTACCAGTAACAGCATACAATGCACACAGTGCATGGAAGTCAAGAGAACGATCCTGTAAAAAAGGAAAGAAATTCCATTAAAAACTTTTAACTGCTCATAGATATTGGCATGGTAGATTAATTTATGCATGAGCCTAGTGTAAGACCATCAAAAGCCTTAATCTCAAACTAGCTCAGGGCTGCTACATTTGGTACTATTTGAAGCCTTAATCTTGGCGTTGCTGTATCTACAAAGTACTTTTGACCTTCCCGTTGCTCTTTTGCATCTTCAATATTAGGGATGGTAAAATTTTATTTCCCTTCTCTCCCGATGAAATAAATGTTTTACAGATAGCTTGTTACCACTGTAGAATTTGATAATGGGCCAGGTAATAATATAAACTACGTCTATCCACAAAAGTTTATTTCCTTGCAATGTATGGTAAATTTGTCTTAGAGACCTTAACCAAGGCATTGTTCAGCTCGTCAAGTTAGAAGGATATAAAATATACTCACGTCTGTTAAAAAAGTTGAAAACTGTTTTATCTTTCCATTAATAAAGACACTCCTCTCCCTTCCTCAAATTTTTTCATATGGGAAAACCTGAGGCTCTTCAACTATTTGCAACAAATGAACAGTCTGATAAGGATTACTGCAGGATAAAGATGAATATCGGAATTGAGCTGAATACAAGGTCAGTTCACTATATCAATGAGATCAGAGAAAGAAAATGCACTACTCATCATGCAGATTACTCAAGTTAGGAAAACAAAGAGAGACAAAGACTGACCAGATGATGTATTGGAACAGTAGTCAGCGTTCCAAATCGGCCATTAATGCGTCCGACAATTTCATGAACCTGGCTTGTAAGTTTTTGATCTGATAATATACAAAAGTCAAACAGATACATCAGATCAAAGCATTATGTAATAAAAGGCACAAAGCTAAGGAGCTTGTGCAAGCTCAGAAAAAAGACTGCATGCAGGCATTTAATGTCAATGAAGCCTGATGTTGCTCCTATACCGAAATTGTGGAAAGCAGCCAAACAGAACATGACAACGTAAATTGGAATATATATAGCAAACAAATTAAGAGCATTATTTTCTACCCTAGAATTGAGATATCATTGATTTTAAGCATACATCGGGTAGATGTAGATATGCCAACTGATATAAGGAGCAAAATCCAGCAAATTGTATAGATGGTGCCCCAATTGAGCATTCAAGAAGATTCAACCTACATCAACACCTCCAAATTTGAAACAAAGGAGAGCTTTGATTTAAAGGAACCAGAAATTGGTGCATGTTATTAAATAAATATTGGCAAACAAATTATACATCAACAGTAAATCATGGAAACAACCAAAAATTTAAAAACAATATATATATACACACACACACACGGTGAATCATTCATGATCCAACCTTAAACAAACAACATCTCCATTAATACAGCAGTTGCATCAAACTCTATGGTATGTGCCCAATTTTTAAGGATGGAAAACTGAGAGAGCCACAGAATTAGTCAGTGTGTCCTGACATGACAATCACAAGATTGGAATAGTCTTTGTCTACACGGTATGGTAGCTGTACCGAAGCTCAATTTTTTTATCAACATCATTCTTTTTTGAAGCTTATGTTATCCAAGAAATTAACCACTTAAGCAACTTAGATCATCCAGCTCAGAAATAGTAAAACAATCAGAAAAAATATCCTATTTTAGATATAAAACACCATGAGCAGAAGAATACAGAACAAGAAGCGGCAAATAGAGAAGGAACATACACTCAGGAACATCTGTTCTTGTTGGCACTGCAATCTGTAGCAGAACAACTTTGTCACGCCAATCAGGATTTTCCTCAAGGAACTTTTCAAAAGCCAGTATCTTTTGCGGAATTCCTTTAATCATATCAAGGCGATCAACACCTAACATTACCTGTCAAATCAGATCAGTTATAGTTAGCAATTTAGACAAACAAAAGTTAAAACCACCGTCAAAGGGCAACATAACTTCAAAGATTCTAATATGTATCAGGGAGAGGCACTGCACATTGTAATAATAAACAAGAAGTATCAACTTCTTTTCATGTCAAAGTAAACAGACTAGGGCATTTTGCAAAGGAGGAGAAACTGCAAAGATAAGCATATATCAAAAACTCAACCTAAAATCAAATACATGCTCAAGGAAGTAGTTACACAAGGGGTATTGAATGGTATAACACAATTTTTCTATTAAAATTTTATAAAAACAAAGAAAAAGTATAAAGCCACAATCTCTAAGTAATACAGCCAAATTGACTGTGAGAGAGCTATTTCACTGAAACTCTGCCATAAACTTTTACAATTTGAAATCAAAAGTTGGTCATATACTTCCAAAACAATAAATTACTTGAGTTCACTAAGATGTACATGGTAATCAACTTTTAAAAGCCTCTTAAGTGACAAGCAACTAACAACATCAACTTACCTTCCGACCTGCAAATGTATCTTTTAATTCTCTGATGTGATCCTGTACCTGAGAAATCTCAAGGGCCCTAAAGAACCGATCTGAGTCTATCCCAATAGGAAACTGTTGTTTCAAGGAAACAAAATAACCAGAATATTAATATAAAATGGTTCAAAGGTGATTTTTTTTATTACAGAACATGTCCAACTAATATTTCAGAGCAACACTAAAATTAACCAAATAAACAATTCAAGTCCAAAATACCACAGCAACTCTGGTTAGTCTCCCTTGGTCCTCAACTCCTTCAGGTGTACCTTCAATTCCAAGAATACGAGTACAAGCACTAACAAAATGCCTCGCATAGTCATACGTGTGAAAACTGCAGAATAAAATTGAACCTATTTTTTTAACTTGTTTGGTATATAATAATGCAAGTTGATTAGATCATTAACTTAACTAAAATATTATAACAATGAATATGACAAAAGATAAAATAATAACTTGTAATGTAAAAGCTAAGTTGACAAAGCATGAATGCAAATGATATTAAATTAATCTATCTTGAAACTGTAATTCCAATGTAAAGCTCAGTTCTTTTTCTTTTACTTTATGTAAATACGATGATCTCTTAGGAAATGTCAATCTGAGACCAACATGATACTTTAAATATCTATTCAATTGCATAACAACCTAAGTCCAGGGAAATGCTTACATTAACAATTTCCTAAGACTACTAAATCTTTATAAAAATTCAAATTTAACACTAGACTTTAGTTGGAATTATGCAAACCCGCAGAAAGATAACACTGCTTTTTTTTTCTGCATCCAATAAATTTTCTTAAATTATGAGATTTAAAACATAAATAATCAGGCTAATGCAGAAAAAGTTGGGAGTAAACTGAGCTACTCCTATGAATGTGTACTTCGTTAAATACAACATTCATTTGATCAAAGAATTATTACCTAGTTATAACTTTACTTACAGAAACATCCATGGCAATCAAGATTAATTACAGACCAAAAGCCATTGGTAGGAACAGGCACAAAACAGTTTTAGGCAGAATGCAGAATACAACAAAAACTCACCCAACCAAATCAGCAGCTAGAACTGCACGCAGCAGGTCTGATCGAGACGGCAGTGTCCTATGGATTTCAGAAGAAGGGAAAGGTGTGTGGAGAAACCAACCAACTTTCATGTCACTGTTGTATTCCTTCAGGCATTTTGGAAGAAACATGAGATGGTAGTCATGACACCACACGACATCGCCATCCTTATAGTGTTTGTTTACCACATCAGCAAACATTTGATTTGCCTTTATATATGCAGCAAACTGAGACTGGAAACTTCTAGTGGTGGCAAGGCGATCTTCTTGTGGAAGTCCAAGGTAATGAAAAAGAGGCCACAAGATGTTGTTGCAATAGCCATTATAGTATTGATGAACAATCTCTTCATCAAGAAATACAGGAATACACCTCTGCCATAGATACCAAAAATATCAGTTGGTCCAAGTACTCTACACATTTATCATGTATAAGAGATATTAAAATCACAAATCATATAATATAATTATCAATCTTAGAATTATGGGGTAATGCGGTGAACAGATTAAATCACAAAACAATTTTGGAGACAGAACTTTATACCTTTTCAGCTAAAGCTTTAGTAAGTGCTTTCTGTCCAATCTCGTCAGGAACATTTACACCAGCCCACCCAATCCATCTCGCCTCAACCTCCTTCACACCTTCAAACAATTCATCCATAACCCATAGAGAATCTCATTTCAGGTGAAAATGAAAAATATGAAAGTTAAAATAACTAAATACTATCCTACTTGCATTATCAATTAAAATTTATTAGATAAACAAAAAGGATGGAAACCTACCAAAAACTAAAGAAGGATTGAAGCCACTTACCTAGAAGAGCAGTGACCAGACCCCCAGCACTTATCTCAAGAGACCACGAGTCTTCACCTCTCCTGATGGCAGAGACTGGGAGCCTATTGGCCACCACCAGCAGCCGTTGCCTGCTGAAAGGTCTTCCATCTAACCTTTCACATCCCTCATTCTGTACCCTTGCAGGCCCTTCCAAGTCTTGCTCGACAATGGAGGGTCCCAAGTTGTCACCATCTCTTAAGCGCAGTTCATCTTCAGATAATTCCTTCCCGCCACTATTATCAGTCACATCATTTGGATGGGAAGCTCTACTGCTTTTCCTTAGATCTCTTTCTTTCTTCTCTTTTAAGAGACGTGTAAGACGGTCAGTTGGAATAATGGACGAATTACTGTTGTAGTCGTTTCCAGGCATATGCTCACTCTATAACCAACCACCAATACCAAATTTATGAGTTCTCAAAACAATTGTCTCCTGCATATGTTCAAGGTAACTTGAGTCTTCATCAATTAAAATGATGCAGACAAAGCTCTAAATGCCACCAATTGAATATTAACTAGACAAATTTTATGAAACCATGGGCTTTTAAACAAATAATAATTCACATTTCTACTCCAATCAAAATTCTTGACGTCTCTACAAGGAAAATAAAACGTATCTAGGGTGGATGTGTCAAACAGAATACAAACAAAATGACAGGAGGTCACAACTAAAAAGAATGGGATCCACAGATTTGCATGCGGCAACAAAACATGATCTACCATAGAATCCTGGTTGCTTTAGCCAATACTCTACATGCCCACATTCACAAACTAGCACACGGAGATGCATTAGTAGCCCTAATATCTAAAAAACTACTGAAAATGCTGAAAGATAAATGGGCAAATAGGAGATTCACAGAGAATGAGACCATAGAAGTTACTGGGATGATAAACAGAGGTCTCTGCTTTATCTCAGTTTGCGACTCACTAAATTGAAAGACATGTACATCGCATGAAAGAAAATACTGGAAGTGCAGTGAGTTAAACTAAAAATGCATTATTTGTATAGTTCATGCCCACAAGCAATAGAAACAGTAAAACTTAAACAACAAAAACATAAGAAGCCCACCTCCTGAGGACCAGACCCTTGAAGAAAAACCAAGATTATGTATGAAAGGTTGCTCTAATTGTGTTTTGATATAAAAAGTTGCTTAATGAGTTCTTAACATTAAGCCACCAAGTTAGAGAGAGAAGAGAAGAAAGAGCAGAGAGAATGGTACAGGGAAACCTCCAGATTCTGGACGGCAGAAAAAGAGAGGGAACAACGAGAACCTCGTGTAAGCTTTAAAGGGCACATAAAGCCTTATAGCCATGCAAATAAACCAAAGATTGCGTTCAAAAGATAAAAGGAAATCAATTATATTTTAACCCCAAAAGAAAAATAACAGAAAATTAGTCTTAATCCGTTGGACTTGGAAGCCGGAATAATATCTCCACGCAGTATCGGCAACACAACAACTAAAAAACTACTGAAGTAATATTAATAACGGTTACAAAGATTTAACAACGCAACCGCTTCGGAAAGCCCCTCATCTTTTTAGCAGAAGCGTGTGTTGGCCTTATTATTTTCTCTTATGCCGAATTTATGCAACTTAAAATTATTTGGAATTTATAATTATTATAATTGTCGATCATTGTACACAATTGAATTGTTGAAATGTTTTTATTTTATTTTATTTTATTTTAACTTTCTATAGTCTTTAGACAATATTTCTATACTTCAATTAAACGTACACAAAATAGTTATATGTTCTTTAATTACAGTTATGAAATGGTGTTGGAAAATATTATATATTATTTTTTTTTTATTAATTAGCTCCACACATTTGTACGCTAAATATTATTCAACTAGTATTGGAATTATATAATTCTTTTTTTTTCAAAAAAAATATATATATTGTACAATGAGAATCAATTTCTTCAACGGTATGTACAAATAATTTTTTTTTATTAATTCAAAGGTGAAATAAACATCACAACGTCAATATGATTCCTATAAATTTCAAATAAAGAACTCAATATGGTTTTAACATTCTAAAATTTCTTTGAAGCAGAGAACAAAATAAGATAAATTAGACAACCCTATCATCATTAACATCACCATCAGTCTATCATCGTAATTATAGCACTTAAAACTATATTGAATTATTATTTTTCCTTCCCACTGTCTAACTTACTGTTACATTATCATTGGCTGCCCTATCATCTTTATTTATTATTCCTTGCAAAATCTTATCAGTGTTACCGTACTAGGTTAGTTTGTCAATTCTCCTTCACAAGTTTATAAGAAAAAATAGAGTTATGACGTGCAATATTTTAATAAGACAAAACCCGTCTCGCAACTTGCAACTATCATTTTTATAGTTCTCATTCCTATCCGTTCACAATTATATTACCATTGTCACCGTCATATATATTTCTCTATATTAGGCTTCTTGCCACAAATAAAGAAAAAGCCTCATTTCCATAGTTGATATTTTTTTCGTTTATATGCATGTTGTATTAAATTTTGTACTAATTGATAAAATATAAGCTAGTTTAGAATATGTTTTAGGTATTTTACACATAAATCCTCCTTTTTTTCATACAAAAATAAAAAATTTGTTAAATACATCCAATATCTCTCTCATAATTCTCAAGTAATTAATGAAGTCCCTTAACTTTTTTTGCAGTTAGTTTTGAGTTTAAATTTTGAAATAACTATTATTCTCTTCTGTAATTATAATTATGTCCCCAGTAAAAAGCTCAATAACATAATGTACCATAACTCAATCAGTCCACTAAAATGTGATATTGGTTTGATCTACACTGAAGCAACCAGTTAGCAATACTTTCCTAAACAAAATCACATTGCTATGATACATTATCCTTCCATATTTAAATACCTTTGAATATATTCTCTTCTTATTTAAAAACTCGACATACAAAAAAAAATTCATCATTATCATTTATCCTTTTAACACCAAAGTTCCATATACCTTGCTAAAATTATTAAAAAATAAATAAAAACTATAGTAAAATATTTTAAATAATATTTTATATATTAATTTTAACTCAGTTTATTCACTCTAAATATTATTTGACGTTTGCTAGAGAGAATCCATCTGTTTTACTCCTTCCAAAAGTTGTATTGCATATACATTACCGTAGCACAACCACATTCGGTAAATATACACATGGGCTGACGCAAGGCATCTCTGACCAACCCCTTGAGAAAGTATCAACGAATATACTATTTATCATTACTTTCCGCCATCCAGATCTTTTTACACGTTTTCCAAAAATCTCTTAAGTCGTGGCCAGTTTGTTTTTATCCGGCTGCACGTATATTCAAAAACACTTACTAATTTCCACACCTACGACTACCATTTCGCCGTCGCCTGTAATACTTCATTGACTCTACATTAAATCACTGTAATTTACTTTAAGTTGTTTCGTACCTATGCTTAATCTAACCTTCTGGAATAATCTCAACATTTTCAACCTTTTTCTTATTCGGGATTAAATATTTAATCCCTAATTAATCCTCTCCCATATTTAGTCGTTCGCATACTACTACTAAATTAACTGTTATATATAAGTGAGAGCATTTTCAAAATTAGCAATTTAACTTTAAAAATTAAATTTTAAAATTGCCAATTTAATAATTGAAGAAATTTTCGTATACAAAACAATATTAATTAGTTATAAATTATTTATAAATAAAAAACTCCATTTATTTATCCCTTGAATTATCTCTGTCACCCAATTTTTTAATTTTTCTAAAAAAATATATTGAAATATTATATTTAAATATATTTTTAATACTTAAAAAAAAATTATAATTATGTTTTACTTAAAAAAGTTATAATCTCACTTTTAATAATAAATTTATCTTAATTAATTTAAATTATTTTAAATAAATATAAGTATTATTTATTTTTACCTTTGTTATTTATTATTATGTTTGAAAAGTTAAATCTTCAATTTTATTTTATAATTTAAATTATAGATAAAAATTATCAAACATCCTCGCATTAACTATTTATGAAGATCAACTAAATCATTATAATAACCTGAAAATACTGACAACAATAGAAATAGAAAAACAAATACAATCAAGAAGTAATACATCACAAAGGTGATCATAAGATGAATCCTCTGGCCAAAAAATGAAAAAAAAAATATAAAAAAAAAACAAAACAGACAAACAAGAAGGAATGCATCTGCTACCTACATATTTGTTTTAACCGGTCAATTAACCGGTAGATTATAAATTTATAGAGCCTGGAAAAAGTAGCATGCTATTTGCTAAAGTAGTAGAACGTAAGGATACAGATCAAGGGCAAGAAATTTATTCTACAAAATGCATATACAAGTTATATGAATGTCATGGCAACAATGAGCTATACATCCCATGACCTAATAACAGGGAGCTAAGTGCGCCTGGTGGTTGTACCAAACAGCCCACAAAACCAAAGAGGAAATTAGCCTGTGGTAGGTGAAACAAATGGGGCAAATATTTCTCAAATGGTGCGACTTCGACTCTCTCACGACGGTACCCATTTCTACACCTAGATGTTGACCAAAGTCGATTCTTTAAGTAAAAACATCAAAGAGACAGACAAGTGCGCGGAAAGACGCAACTGTTTCTAAATTCTAATCCCCTGTTATTAGAAAACAGATTATGACACAGATCCTAATCTTTCATAAACCAATGAAAGAACCTTACAAGGAAAATGACTTGCTACTATATCTATACTCAATTCCTGAGAACTTAAGTCTAAGATGTCCTAACTGATAAAATAACTCCAATTTCCATTTTTCTAGTATTTTTTCATCACATCAGAACAGTTTGATATAACATACTTTCAAGCACAAGATTCAAGTTAGTGCTAAGAATAATCCAGTTGATGCATGAGCAAAGAAGTTTTAACTCTAACCACACTATATTTTGATGTTATATATGTTGAGGAAGGAACATACCATGCTTCCAAGAGAAAAGAATGCTCAACCTTTATTGACAAGTTGAACCCTGAAGGAAGAGAAAAAATTTTGGTCTTCAACAATGACGTCAATGAACGGCAGAAGAAATATCTCTTTAAATATCTTTTGAATGAAAAAGCGATACGGCCCTCTCTATCCTTATAAAACGCAAAATACAGGGGGGAAGCGACAGAGAACATAACAAATGTGATTAAATGAATGAATAGGCCAAAGCATACATGAAGCATAACCAGATATTGACAGAAAAGACTCGCATGCAGCCTTCTTTTCTCTGCTAAACGAAGGCAAGTGGAATAAGTATTATTGCGGTAGCCAGGCAGAGTTATTGGGTCTTAGCGTGGGAAAGCCCGTGAAGGCTACAGTGGTCAGAGAATTTACAGTAAGCCATATATTTGTCACGCATGCAGAATGGGTGATACCCACAATCTTAAGGGTCCACTACTAAAGATATTCTGACTCTGGTTAAATCACCTGGTGAGATGATAATAACCATCTAATCTGGCCTTGTTTTTGGCAGAAAATTTTGTTTTCTTACCCAACCTTGAAATCTGGACCAGACATTTCTTAAAGACTTAAATATCTGACACGTCTTGCACAGTAACTATCTGATGATATTTTGCTTGTTAGGATTATAGACTTACTAATAGCATAATCCCAAGAAAATGCATGAAATTGCTCTTCAGGACTACATTTCTTTTATCTTTGGGATTGGGCTACCAGGTTCTAACATGTATTTATTTAGAAAGGGGATTGTGGCGGAATATCTTATTTGTCCTTCAAAATATGGGTGGTAATATATATAGCAATAAATACTAAGGGGACATACACCGGATGTGCTCCTGTTATTTAATGAATTTCTTTTAAAGTTAGAATTTTATACTCTTTACAAGATACACGTCGAATTCGACGAGAAGCAAATCAACGAGCACTCTAACACAGCACTCCTAAACCACAGAGTTTAAGATAAAAAAATTAAAAAAATTAAAAAAAAAAAACCCTGAACTCCAAAGTGGGAACTTTAATTTACTCTAAATCCTTTTTTTTTTTTTTTTTAAGTTTAGCAGCAAGTTCTGCTCCATGAAAATGTCATCTCCACAAGTAAATGGAAAACGGACAATCCTCACATGAAAACAGGGAATAATAATACCGGCTTTTGGCTGATGACCCAGAATGTAAAGGATTTGTTGAATATAAAAAACAGGGTCAGAATATTTGAAGGGAAATATACTTATAGCGCAAGTCAACTCAGCTTAACTAACAGAACCAAACTTCAAAAGTTCTCAAACCTTCGCACTGAGTAAATTTGCTGACAAATTGCTACTAATAGCTAAGCACTCACATTTTAAACCATTCAGTGAAGAAATTGAACATCAGATGAGATGTTGGAGGATGAAAAAATAATGGATTATGATTTACTCAAAAATGATCTGAGAGATCAAAATTATTTACTTCAGTTGTGAGACTAGTAAGCATCTAACAGACAAAACTACATAAACATACCATAGGTAGAAGGGTTGGAAAGCTAAAACTGTAGATTTTTTGACAAAACATTGTCTGGAAAGGGAGGAGAAAAGGAAGGCGTAATCATAGAAAGTGTGTTCTCCAATTAACATTTTTATTTATTTCTAAACACACAACACATAGTGGGCAATTCGTCTGAACTTTTGAACTGCCTACAACCTAATTTATTTCCCTTTGAAAGTAAGAAGAACAAAAGAGGAAATATATACTAATGGTCTCTAAACGACAGAGTTGATCTTTATGCTTGCAGCTGTATTGTATACTTAATACACTTTACGTCTTCTAAGTATATTCTACCACCCAAGCAGATCCAAAAATTATCAAGGCTGTAAACTACAGAATGGGGTGAAGCAACTAAGACCAAGGATGCAGGACCTCCAAGAAGTCCCATGGAGATTAGGAATTGACTTGGAAACCAACTCAAAAAGGCATCTTTGCTGCCTTAATTAAGCCATAATCTCAGTTTCAAGTGCTGCATAAGCTTTAAGGTGCTCGGTAAGAAAGTGTAAGACATGCTACTAGTATGTGTATATGCCATGCTTATTTGCAAACCAGAAATTAGCTCTCAGATCACTTTTAAGGACAAGCAATGCCACAAGAGTTGAACTAGTTCCCGGCAAGCTACTAAACTAGCACTGGACCATATGCTGTATCCACCAGAATGAATAGAGTTACCTATATGCTGAAAGAGACAGCTTTTTAAATTTACATTGGTCTTTGGACTAATTAAAAGTACACGTATTACTTTCACAACACCTCTAATCAGGTTATCAACGGGAAAGCTTAAAAAATGTCATACAGAAGAAGAGAACTATAGCCTCGTTAGACTTCAGCGAGAATATAAGCCTAGAAAAACTATGGTATAACTTGCTTACATCAGTTAACAGATTATTAGCATTCTATTAGATCGATAGGTTCTTTTAAGCATACAAGTAATCAATAGAAAGATTCTCTGGCCTACCAATAAGAAAGATACACTAGGATAAATGCAACAAAATAAATGCTATTTTAATAGGCAATCAATGAGTAATATTAATAATTTATTACAAATGAGTGCCATAGAAATCTCTCTAAAATTTGGCCTGGAAAGTGCATCACCACTTTAGACTGCCAAAAATACAAAATAGATTATGTGCTCTTTGTTTTATACAATTTCTTCATCTTGGAAAAGGAACTTATTCAATAAACCATTTTTACCTAATCTATCATGTTTTTAAAGTAAGAAAACTACTTACTACCAACATTTTCACCACAACTCAGTATTACAATACACATAATAAACTGACTTGAAATCCAATTATTTGCAAACCCATACAATTTAAGCTAAAACATTCTGAGAAGTAATTGCTAGTTAAACCAAGGTCAAAATATCAATTCAATATCAAGACTCATTGGAGCTTCATTGAAGCTTCTGCTACAAGTTTGTAATATTGTTCACGAGCTAGACCAGAGAGAAGGAAAGAATAAACTGAAATTTATATCATTTTTCATTTACTAATACAGCAGAAAATCTTGATTATAGAGATTTGAGCCAGGATAAGCAAGAGATTTACAATTTTCTTTTCTTTTCTTTTCTTTTCAGTTTTCTCAGCAATCAAATACTCATTGAACATAAGACTTCTCTGACTGAAGTACAAAGCATTATACTAGATCAAACAGTCAAGAAGAAGAAGCAAATAATTCTAAAAACATAATAGAATCATCCAAAATACCATGACTATTCATCCTTACAGTTTTCCTCTTTAGGTCTCGTTATCCTCCTCAACTAGAGATGAAATCAGAATTACTAAAATATTAACCGTGGCCTAATCAAAACGGCAACCAAATTAGCGTTTCTAATACAGATAAAGACCACACGACATAACAAGAAAATTTTCAAAATTCGCCATTGACAAAAATTTAATTCAGCCAATAATTCTCTTTTCTTAGTGTCCAAACATCACTGAAAACAGCAGATTCACAATTTCCTTTTCTTTTCTTGGCATCCAAACATCAAAGAAAACATGAAAACAAGAGACTCATAATCATTTTTTCTTTTATTTTATTTTCACTTATCTCAGCATCTAAACACCAGTGAAAAACAGGAGGTTCCTAGTTTTCTTTCTTTTTTTTTCACTTTTCTCAGCATCCAAACACCATTGAAAACAATAGATTCATAATTTTCTTTTCTTTTTCGTTTCACTTTCTCGGCATCCAAACGCCACTGAAAACAATAGATTCATAATTTTCTTTTGTTTTCATTTTTCTCAGCATCTAAACACCACTAAAAACAAAATTTATTACATACAAGTATATATAATAACCAATGCTGTAACAAAAACGGCAACTAGATCATCGTTTCCAGTACAGATCGAAACAACAAAACACCGATGAAATTTCAAGATTCAGTAGTAACAGATTCAATTCAATGCATTGAATTTGAGTTTCAAATGTATGTTAATATTTCTAGAGCGAGAAAGAAAAAAGATAAGCTGACCTGAATGTTGATGATGGAAGAATCTGGACCGTTGAATAGTGAAACAATAGAGATTTTGAGAGAAAGAGAGAGAGAAGAAAAGTGGAGAGAAAGATTAAGAAAATACGATAGTCTATGGATATTTATATATAGGGAGGGAAGAAGGATTTTATTTCTGGCAGACAATGGTTTCGTCAGGTTTGCCTTTTTGGCGGGGTGTCTGCTTTGCTTTGCTTTGCTTTGCTTTCGCTGTAAGTTGTACCCAATCATTTGGAGGGAATTTGTTCCTCCTTTTGAATTTTTTTATTTTCCTTATTCTCTTTTTATTTTCAAGTAACCCGCATCTATTCACCAATCCAACATAAATATAATACACATTAATTACGTGCATAATTCACGATTATTATATAATCATGCTTTTAATCACTCTTAATATATATATATAATCATAATTAAAATAATATAAAGTAAGATATATATTCTCTAGCATTGTCCATTTGGCCATGAACAAAGGCTTTATAAAAAGCTTTTGTATTGATATCTTGGCTGTCACGTGAGCTCACGTATTAACGTGCTACTTTTTTTCGTCTCTCTTTAGTTCAGCACTAACTTTTGCAGAGGTTGAGATTCGATTTGATTATATTGAAGAGGAAAGACCGGCGGTTCTGCAGATTGCCTTTGATTTGGTAAAATTTCTTGGGAATGATATAAAGTAAGTCTATACGTTGGGAATATGGGAAGGGGGTACGTACATCCACGTATTCTTGCGTATTTTAAAATGGGAGAACTAGGGTCCTTCTCGTTATAAACGGCTAAAGTATGCTTTTATTTGTTATTTTATTAAAATATAAGGATCTATTTGTTAATACTCTATTTTTAAAAATTTTGGTGAAGGTTATTTATACCCAACTCCTTAATTCCCCGGTGTTTTTGAAGTAATCACTGATCATTCAAATTCAGTGTAACTTAATTTGAATGTTAGTAATAGTAAAAGTTTTAACAAAACTTTAAATTAACTATATTATAATTTTGATTTTATGTCGCAAAATATTTTTTCCACTCCCGTCTTAAATTTAAGTCGGTTTAAACAAACAGATAAAAATAATTAATAAAATATTTTAATAATTTTTTTTTTTGAATTGAAATTTATTTTTCTTAAAATTTTAATTGTTAAAATTAATTATAGTAAAATTATCAATAGTATAAACTTTTGTTAATGATGTAACAGTAAAACATTTTCTAGTGGAATGCCTTGTCCAAATTTGATATAAAGATTTATATTGTGAATATTGGTGTTCTCCAACTTTTACTTAAAGTGAGGAATCATTCTTGTACATTATTCATGAATTAATTATACGAATACAGTTGGTGAGTGAGGATGCCTCAAGCTCAAAGGACATGAAAAGAAATAAAGTTGAAAGTAAACAGAAACACAAGCTTTCTAGTTGTCTACCATAAACTTCGCGAGGGGGGAAAAATAAATAATAGACTGATGTAGAACAAGGACGAAACCAAGTCATAAATAGGACGGACCCCTACACCCTACAAATTGAACGACGCGTAATAATTTTAGGTAGTTTTTGCTGTTTTCTTGCAATGTTATTATCATGCATATCGTATCTAAATCTAGTTGCTTGTCTTTCATGTCGATGTGAAATTCGAGATCAAGACTTATCATCTAATTTTGTATTAAGCTATGAATTATTTGAAAGAGACCAAAATTATAATATGGTCTGTTAGGTACTCCATTTCTTTCATAACAAACATACCCATTAAGATTTTAAATATATATGGCTACGATAATTAATGATAATGTACAATTAATTTACTTGCTCTCTTGCATCGTTAATTAATGGATTAAATTTATTGCAATAAACAAAACTAATTTTACTAATTATGGAAAAGTTTGATACTAATTAATTACCTCTTTAATTAAATACAAGGAAATTCATTGTCTTGGTTGGCGACATTATCATTAACAAAGAGTGGCTTTCATTTGACAAAAGTAAGCAACATATTCATTATCAACAATATATAATGGAGATTTTGATGCATGCCAACATTATCATACCAAATAGACATTGTTATTTTCTTTGTCTATTCAAAATTGTAGGTGACTTTAGTAAATGTAGCCAACTTTTTAGCACAAACAAATTCATTACTCTCAAGCTGTGTAGGGCACAACGCATGCCATACATACATATGTATTGCTCATCTTATAATTAATGTCTATTTATGTTATGTAATCATACAACATTTAGATTAAGTTAATGAATTATAAAGTTTTATGTTTATAATGCGATATCATATGATAATATTATGTATTATAAAATAAATAATATTGTTCGTTAAATTATAATTACAAATAACGAAATTGAACATTTTAATATAGATTTCTTTTTTCTTAAAAAAAAAAAAAGAAGAGAATGATTTACAGTTATATTACTGTTTTGGCTGTACTAATGGATAAATATAGGTAGTTGATATCCAAACCAGTCATGTGGAAATTTAAAAGACACAAGGTCCCATATGTTTTGGAGATTCAGTGTCACAAAAACAAAGAATCATAATTTATGCATTGCATTTCCATTTGCATCTCAGAATTACTACATGAAATTTGAGCAAAACACCTGTGTAACCCACCACCATCCCAATTTGCTATACAAAGTAAATGTTATATAGTAGAAGGTCGTGGGAGCAAGTTTAAGAGGATTACTTTATTTTCCCTTTTCCAACATTATTTTACATTGCATAATTTTCATTTTCATTCTAATTTCTTTTTCCTATCCTTTCTCAAGGTTTGGCCGAGGAGTTTTAGCAATAAGCTGGGTAAGACATGTTTAGGGCATATAAGTGCTGGGCTGGCTTGGAATCAGGAGAGCCCAAATTTCTTGTCTATCTAGTCAGCAGCCTACAGAAGAAATGCCATAAAAACCATTTGAATCTAAGTAACAATCAACGAGAATCTTTCTTTGTGCACTGTTATCATGCCGGTTGAAAGTGGATTTACTAGTGTGTGCGAATGTTTTGTAAATGAAATCAGAGGTAACTTCAATCCAAGTATGGAAGTAAGCATTTAATAGCCAGATGAACATTTTAAGTTTCTTGTGGAAGAACCTTAAGCAGTTAGCACTCCTTTCTCACTAGGATTAACGGTCATGCATACAGGTACATCTAAGAAAGCTATGGTAAAAATTTACATCAGATTCTGTGAATGAGGCCAAACTGTCTGAAACGATCAGACGCCATCTTATCAAACTGATGGCACATCCATCGACCTTGCCTGACAAGACCATTAAACCTAGATAAGAATAGCATCACAGATAAAGATATTCTGGAAAGATGAAGATCAAGTTGGAAGAGAATAACAATTAAAGAAGAACCAACAAAAACTCACCATCTACAACTTAATTTGCTTCAACGTAAAGAGACAGGGCACGATGGTTTGAGGAAGGATTGAGCTCTGATAAAACAATTATGATAGGATAAGATATGATTAGCAATGATTATGCATTAGAAGGTGTATTAGTAACAGGAATTTAAAGAAAGTGCGCATACCATCAGATTCTGTTCGCAACCAATCTCTTGCACATATCAAGGCCTGTCGAGTATCAGGATTCAGAGAACTTCGACAACCATCAAGCACTCTACCTCCAGTGCTGAATGCAGATTCTGGAACAACAGTTGACATTGGAGTCCCCAAAATATCACGAGCCATCATGGACAATATAGGGTACCTTGGTGTGTGTACTTTCCACCAATTTAATATGTTGAAGTCACAATTACGAGGAAAGACTGGTTCCTCTAAATACTTATCCAAGTCAGATATTGCATTTTGACTTTGAGAAGTCTCATGGAGGAATTTGTCAAAGCCCTTTAATTTATCCCTACTATCATTGCTAGTGCTAGGTAAGCTGCTTCCTGGCAAAGCTGAACCTTGATCCACCATGGTTGAGCAGATAGCGTAGGCATTGAAAAGTTCTTTAATACCATCAGAAACTTCCTTTATCCGTTCCAGAGCAGTACTACCATAAATCTTAGAATAATAATACTCCACCAACTTCATCTTGAATCGGGGATCTAAGATGGCTGCCACTGCCAAAGCCAGACTGCATTTGCTCCAATATTTGTCAAATTTAGCTTTCATCTTTAATGCCATGGAGCTCAAAAATTCATCTGGGTTCTTACACCAGTCAATTAATTGGATATGAACATCACAGATCTCATGAAAATATACATTTGCAGTTCGAGATTTGCTGCCGGAGAAGACATTGATAATTTCAACAAAAAGTTTCAAATAGCCAGTAATGGAACTTGCCCATTCCCACTCTGTCTCAGTTAAAGCAGTTAAGTACACAGAATCAAGGTCTTGTAAGGCGATAAAAGCATTTCTGTATTCTAAGGCTGTTTCTAGCATGATATATGTTGAATTCCATCTAGTCGGATAATCAAGAATTAGGTTCTTCTGACTGTTGATTTCAACTTGCTGGGCAATCTCATTGAACTTTCCTTGTGATAATTGTGAACTTTTGACATATTTAATAATTCCTCGAATCTTTTGAGTCACATCCCGAAGTGCTTCCAAGGCATCCTGAACAATCAAATTCAGAACATTTGCAGCAGATCGGACATCAAACAATTGACCATTACTTGAATGAGGTCTATTCTGGGATATGCGTTCTCTAATTCTGAGGACAATATCATCATCAGTAGCACAATCATCAAATGTCAAAGCAAACAACTTACAGTCAATATCCCAGTCCGTCAGACACCTGATAATCACTTCTGAAATCATGTCTTTAGTATGAGAGGAATCAAGTGTGACAAAATTCAGGATTTTCTTCTGTAATCTCCAATCCTCGTCGATATAGTGAGCTGTCAAACACAAGTACTCGGTATTTTCTGTTGAAGACCACATTTCCACAGCTAGATTAATTCTTCCGTGCAATTTACTTAACGTGTCATACACTCTCTGTTTCTCTTTCTTATAAATCTCCGTACATGAATGTTCAATGGAGGTGTTTGGCAGAACCTCAAACATGGGCTGAAGATTCTTGACAAATACTTTGAATCCAACATGCTCCACCATGGCCAATGGGTAACCATGCAATATTATCATGCGAGCAAGATCAAGCCGACTACGCTCTTGATCAAACCTACTACTCCCAATGCTTATAACTTCATCTTTTCTCTGAACAGGTTCATACTTCACAATGGGTTTAATATACTCATCTCTTCTTTGCCCTTCATCAAAGCTGATATTTGTGAGGGTTACATTACTATCTTTTTTCCTTCTCTTCACTGCAAGTAATTGAGACACATCAAAATCATAGCTTTTCAGACACCGCATTAAGTGATTCCTCAGATGTGTAGTTCCACTGTTACTTGATCCACTGAGTTTTTTATCACAATGAACACAAACAGCATAACAAACATCAGCCTTTCTGACCCTTTCAAAGTGATTCCACACAACAGATGTTAACCGCTTCGGTTTCTTAGTGGCTGTATCATTTGACACTTCCATTGCATAGATTTGGAGGTAATCCAAATTCTGCATAAGAGATCAGATCAAAATACAAATAAGTCAATCTTGGGCAGAATTAAGGGCTAAATACCGTAATTGCCTGAATTGACAATTAATTTTAAGGACATAACAAATATCATAAACAGCTCAAAATGCAAACAAGTCACTCTTGGGGGGAAATAAGCTAAATAACTTTAGTCCACAAACTTAAAATAAAATTTTAGACAGAAAAAATAATAAACCATGTATAAAATTTTAGGTCGAAAAACATATAAAAAAAAAAAAAAAACCACAAGAATAGCTAAAACTTGCTGAATTCCATTACTAATGTGAAATTACAGGATCATCTGGTGTCATTGCACATATTAATTAACTGAATGTTGCTTAAACAAATACAACCAAAGTATTAGTAAGATGCCGATTCAAAGCAATGTAACTGCCACAACTACAGTGGTTTATATATCTATGACATAGAAAAACAATGACAAAATTTGCAATTCTCATGAAGAATAAACAAAACGGACAGAGAAATTTAATAACGCAAACAGCTTCCTATTTTAGTTTCTATATGATCATAAAATAATACAAACGCGGCCCAGTCAGACCACTTCTAGTGTGCATACCCGCAATTGATCATGAGCCTATATCACTTAAAGCTAAACAACCGCACAAAAAAATGATTAAAAACTTCAATACAAATGAAAACTCACTTAAAATCTGTATTAAATTTCAAAACTTTTATAAAGGCATAACAACATAATCATAAAATCGATCACTACAAAAGCATAATCTATACTCAATTTTACTCCAAAACATTTAAACGAATACGTCAAAATCAAAACATATGGATCGGATCACCAACCAAAAAAAAAACACAATTCCATGAATAGGCATAGAAATTGCATATACATCAAAATCAAACACATGGGTTATCTCAAAATCCATCATCAAACACAAAAATTACATGAGAAAAAGCTAAAAGTTGAAACTTCTCAACTGAAAACAACAACAAATAGCTTAAAATTACAATTCATTGATATCACACACACGGGTCATATCAAATTCCGTCTAAAAACACACAATTACATGAATAAATCTCAAACAAGCTCAATTTGAAAAAAAAACAAACAGGTCATGGATAACTGCAAAATACACCTAAAAAAAAGAACAATTCAACGCAATCCAACGAAATAACGATTAAAATGACAATAACCGGTCATAATTTCAAGTGGGTTTTACACAGACTTGAGGCGGAAAGGTTATTGCGCAAAGTCCGATCGGAGGATCCGGGAAGTTTAGGGTTGGGTCGTGAAGATAGAAATGAGATCAAGGAAACTGGATCCGAAAAGATTTTTAGATAATTTGGGTTAGATCCGAATGAGGCAAGACTATACCCAGATTGGTTCTGATCGGTTGGTGTAGCGGGTTTGGTTTGGGTGATGGGTCGACACCAAATTTAGAGTTTTTAATTGATCAATTAATTAATTTTTTCAGTGAGAAACCATTTATTTATAGGAAATGAATTGACAATACCCAATAAATAAATAAATAAATGAAAATAAGGAAAGATTGGACCAAATTGTGCTAACACATGTTTGGGTCCGATTGAGAAAGTGTTAGGTATCATATGTGATGGGTTGACAAAAAATGGGAAAATAATAATAATAATAATAATAATAATAACATTATTGTTTTTTTGATAAAAACAATTAAAAGAGTATTGAAATATAC
>JAXCLQ010000005.1:17369102-17387663 GCA_035584115.1 Cedrela odorata | reverse complement strand
TTTGTATTATAAAATATAAAATTAATTTATAAATTTTAATAAAATATAATTTGAACTATTTAATATTAATTATGTTACCAATTAATATATATTTAAAAAAAAGAATAGAAAAGACTAGAAGAAAATCACGACCCTTTAAAAATATAATAAATTCTTTTACATATTTTCTTAATAAGTAATGTAAATTATTATTACTTATTTTCTTAATTAAGTAAAATAATTTTAGTGATATAAAAATTTTGCATCTTAATATTGAAAAAATGGGAAACTACACCAAAACAATGAAACATAATAATATATTCGGGCCCAAGTCCATATATAATCGGGTTACCCATATGTTGAACCCAAGCTCACTACCCGTTTCTTAGCTCTGTCAACCCGAGCCGAGGCGAGTGCACGCCAGTGACCACTCTCCATACTCGCAGCTTTCAGGTTTTGCAATGCACGGAGAGACGTAGAGTATGGCGAGGAGGAAACTGTTGTTGCTGTTGAAACCATGGGACGTGTACTCAGTGAGCCAGGCAAGCGGCATCTCTCGCGTCACTAATCCTCAGGTATTATTTCCGAACTCTTTTTTTTTTTTCCTGGTTTAGTGTTCTTTAGAGTGTCGTTCTTTGCATGAACTCCCAAATGCAATGAATTATTGGCCACGGGTTGTTCTCATTTTTGTATGCCAAACAGTTATTTTCATTTTGAGTTCATTATATGTAATTCTAGCGGTGTTTGGGTTTTATGTTTGTTATATTTGCTGTCGCATTCGAGTTGTTTGATAAAATTCCAAAATAGATGATACTTTTTGTTTTAAATGTTTTTCCTACATGCGCTGTTTGGTTCGCTAAAGCATAGGAAAAAGTATACGAATTAACGTCTATTTAGGCTTCTCTTCTGGGTTTTCTTATATTTGTTTGTCGTTCGCTTTCTTCGTCGTTGTTCGTTTTTGTATCATTTAATAATGAAGCGATTTCCTTGAACAATACTGAAGATTTTGTCTTTCATTTTTTGAAAAACAAAGTTATAACTTAGTGCTGTAGTTGTAGTTGCTAAGCCATTTTACCAACTGTTTGGTTGCTGAGAACATCTGGAAAATGCACGACAATAAGATCCTGAACCTCTTTGGTTAAGAATTCAAAAATCCAGAAAGCTCCCTGGCTGATCATTTGAACTTTATCACACCCATCCATCTACTTAATCATTCATTGTTCCTACTTTAGTAGTTGTAATTATGAAATGTCCAGTGTTTTAATATAAGGTTTTTTAGACTGAAATTCAAATCCTTTGTGATAGCGTTACATGGTCAAGAAAACTCTGCTGACATTTAATCATACATCTCTCTCTGCATTTTACCATTTGCATCTAACAGTTAATTTACATTTCTAACTCAGTTTTCCGTGGAGATGGCACAGATTTTCCAGCATCTGGATAGTAGGTGTAAAGTTCACAACGATGCCATAAACTTTTGCCAGAATGTTCTTTCGAAGAAGTCTGTTGATTGGGAACCCATATTTTGTAACAATTTATCAAAATCAATCCGTAACGTGGATCTAGTAGTTACTGTTGGTGGTGATGGCACTCTTTTGCAGGCTAGTCATTTGATGAATGATTCAATTCCAGTTCTGGGAGTGAATTCTGATCCCACGCGTGTTGAAGAGGTTAGTTTACTGTTTAGATTTATGTTCTTAATATTAATTAATGCATATTTTTTTTATTTACAATCATATCCTGATACTTAAATAGCTTAGTTATGCATGTCAGCTCAACGTGTTTTCTATGGCGTAGGTGGAAGAATTTAGCAATGAATTTGATGCCACCAGAAGCACAGGCTATCTATGTGCGGCTACTGTAAAGAACTTTGAACAAGTAAGACCATGTAATTAAAATAACAAACAGAAAAGTTGGTATCTCATCCAATTTTAATATTTTGTAATGACAGAAATTGATGATTATATGAGATCTCTAGACATAAGCTCCGTGTTTTTCTACTAAAATGTTTCTAATCCATTGGAAGACACTCTTCTTTTATGTATCTTTCAACCTAGACTTGTGTATTTTCGCTTATGTTTTCATTATTTGTAATCTTTACTCTGTTTGAATTGAGCTGCTGAGCTTAGAGTAGTATATTATGTTTACCCCAAAACACATATTTTTTAACTAGAGACTTGCTTAACTATTATTCAGCATTATTTTCAGGTCATTGATAACATCCTGGAGGGTCAAACAGTTCCATCTAAATTATCAAGGATATCAATACATGTGAATTCAAAACTGCTGCCAACGTTTGCTCTTAATGACATTTTGATTGCACACCCTTGTCCTGCTGCATTTTCTCGGTTTTCATCCAAGTAAGGAAATGAGTCACTACCTGCTTGACATAGTAGATGGTAATTAACATGTTATTGTTCTGCATGTTGGTAGAATTAAAAGAGAAGGCTTGCCATGCTTGTCATTAGTGAACTGCCGATCAAGTGGTCTTAGGGTCTCAACTGCTGCTGGATCCACAGCTGCAATGCTCTCGGCAGGTGGATTTGCTATGCCCATTTTGTCTCAGGATCTTCAGTATATGGTAAGAGAACCCATTTCACCAGGAGCAGGCAATTCTAGCTTAATGCATGGATTAGTTAAACCAGATCAGTCCATGGAAGCTGCATGGTTTTCAAAAGAGGGTTTCATATACATTGATGGTTCTCATGTTTTCTTCTCTGTCAAGAATGGCGATATTATAGAGATATCACCCAAAGCCCCGGGTTTGAAAGTTTTCTTGTCCCATTTGCAATTTTAGGACATATGTGCAGAGACAGTCGTAGAACAAATTTGTGTAGCACAGAGTGACTGGTAATCTTTACATCTGGGATGAAAATCTTGTAAATACATCTTTGTCATTTACACGCAAACTTCTGCTCCTGTCTTCATAGCAAGGAGAATTTTTTTAAACTTTCCTCTATTGAAATTATCAACTTTAAGTCTATTCTGCTTGATGGATTAATACATCAAGATTTTGCACTTTGTCTTTAATTCATTAAAAAGTAAGGGGACAAAAAAGGATTCGACGTCGTTTGAACAATCAGAATCTATTGCGCACGTGAGAGCGTGGCCAGACGCGCTATAAAGATCACGTGGGGTGTAATCTAGGATATTTTTTCCTGTCATACAGCTTGAGAGTGAAGAGGCGGTCTCCTGTCCTGTTTTTAAAACATAAACCGCCGCGCGTTCAACGCGTTTCTAGCCTCACAAAATATCCCCGATTTACTTCACTCGCTGCTGTTCATCCCTTTCCAGCAGTTAGATTCCGCAGCTACTTGATTCTCTTCACCTACAGTTTTTGTAATTACTAAATAAGACGCAAAAACGTATCTAAAAACGACGGAGTTTTGGATCTTGTGGTGATATTGTTACGGAGAGATGAAGATACAGTGCAACGTTTGCGGAGCGGCGGAAGCGACAGTGTTGTGTTGTGCCGATGAGGCGGCGCTGTGTTGGGAGTGCGATGACAAAGTTCATGCTGCCAACAAGCTAGCAAGCAAGCACCAGAGGGTTCCTCTCTCTTCTTCTTCTTCACAAATGCCCAAGTGTGACATTTGTCAGGTTTTTCTTTTAATCATTATTTATTTAGCCGTAGATTTTGCATAATTCGTGGAATAAATATCTCTGATCTCGCGTATAGTATTATTAAATATATTCGTTTTCTTGGATAATTTAGTACGTGATTTCCTTTAGTTAGATGCTAGGAGATTTTATAAGTTATAATAAGTTAAAATGGTGGATATTATGTGTTCAGTTGCTTTGTTCATGAAGAAATGTTGACAGTTAGGAAAATTGTGAGTATTCTATTTGGTGTGAACAGTTAGGAAAATTAAGCCTTTGCTTGACTTGGGGAATGGCGTCTTGTTTTCAAATCATGTGGTCTTTAATTGGCTTGATTAAATCTTAAATATATATATATATATATATTTTGCTAAATTAAGGAACAGGAAAAGCAGCTTCCGAGAAGATAGACTGTTTTATAGAGGTGAAATGTTGTGATATGATGATGGTAAGAGTGCATGTCAAAGAAAGTTTTGAGACACTTACAGAAGGGATAGATTTTCAATCCGCTGAAATGTTGCTGTGTATATATATATATTTTTGTTTGGTTGTATTTTTGTTTTATGAAAATGGATGTATCTCAAATGTATTAATTAACTTTCTTGAATTTTCTGATTTCTGACTTAGTGAATAGAAGTTTTCTTCATTTAGTTTAACTTCTGAGGATGTGACCATTCCTTGCAGGAAACATCCGGCTTTTTCTTTTGTCTACAAGATCGAGCTTTACTCTGCCGGAAATGTGATGTTGCCATACACACAGCTAATACTTTGGTGTCTGCTCATCAGAGATTTTTGCTTACTGGGGTAAAAGTAGGTCTTGAATCAGCTGACCCTGGTGTGTCATCTTCCTCAGTTAAGTCACTTTCTGAGGAAAATATTTCGGACACAAAAACTCATTCTCTGTCTAGAAGGAGCACCCCAATGCCATTGGCTGATGAATACAATGAAGTTTTACCTCCAAATCCTGGTGGCGTTGGCGACTTTACTGCAACAAAAGTGTCATTTACTGGGGGGTCTGCAGCTGGAAGCATTCCATCATGGCATATTGATGAATTTCTTGGACTACCTGAATTCAATCAAAATTATGGCTTCATGGATGCTGGATCGTCTAAGGTATGCTTAGTTACAATAAAATTTATATTTGATTCCATATATGCTGGTGTGGATGAAGATTATTTGGGTTGTAGGTTCAATTATGTTTATTTCTTAATGAATGCCAATAGTTGTTTGTACTAGAATGACTGTCAAAGGTAATTCACCGGGATACCTTCAGTCTCTCCTCTTGCATGCTTATGCTCACTTGATAATGAACATATGCTATGTAGTAAGATCATTGCCTATAAGAGTGATAGAATCTCTAGCTGAACCTGAGCTGGCTACATGGCCCAATGTTGACATCCCTTGTTGAACTGCTGGTGGTGGAGCAACATATGAACCAGTGGTGATGTAGTGCACTCTATGGTCTTTTGTAAAGTTCTCTAGCTGTCCTTTTAACCTAGTAGGTTGAGTTTATGTGTTTCTAAAGGCTAATGAATTGGAGAGTTGAAGAGACCTTGTTCTTCCTCCTTGCAAAAGGACAATTGGATCACTAGAGCTCTTATTTCACTTTGTTCAGGTGTAAGTTTTCCTTGATAACTAGAGTTTTAAGGGGTAGACTTCACACAGGCTTTCATGAATTAAAAGTAGGATGTTTCCTTGGTTGATATTAGTTTTTGAATGATTGTGACATGTAAGAAGTGACTGTCTCACAAATTTATTTGCTTTGAGTTATATAACATGCATCTATATTATCAAGAAATTTACTTGCCCATCTTGCATGAAGATGGCAATGGAAAACGCTACCAGTATGATTTGCACATGCCCAATACGAAGTATTGGACACAGCATGACTGCCGAGACATAATGAGTTATATTTTTCTTGTACTGTGAGCCTTCTTCAATTTCTTTTTTTATATACTTGAAAGCATGTGTGCACTAGAATGGTTAATACATCTATACTAAAAATTGCGCTTCTTGACATTTCTAATTTCTATCGAGTGTCCTTAATAATACATGTTCAGGCATGCGAGTTGAGTGTCATGTCCTTGAGACAGTATTTATTAGATGCGGTAGTAAAGGAATTAACTGACTAAACCAGTGACCACTCTGTCTTTTTCTTCTAATGTTTACAGCTAATGCAGTTCATAATTTTGCTTCTTTTTGTGTTTTGGGTTCTTCCAGGCTAATAGTGGCAAGCGTGGAGACTCTGACAGCTCCTCAATCTTAAGATCTGCTGAGGAAGAACTAGATGATGATGAGTGCTTGGGTCAGGTTCTGGAGTCCTCCTGGGCAGTGCCGCAAATTCCTTCCCCTCCAACAGCCTCTGGGCTATACTGGCCTAAAAATTCTCAGAACCATTATGATAGTGCTTTTGTGCCAGACATATACAGCTCAACAGTGCAAAACCCCCACCTTTGTCACCTTGACGGTCCTTCCATGAAAAGGCGGTGGCAGTTATAAACCCTTCTAAGTTTCATACTCATGTTGGATGTTTCAGGGCTAAAACTTCACCTTCTCTAGTTTGCTTTTAGTAAATATCTCTTCTGATTCGTTAAACCAAAAAATTGAATGAGCTATCTGCTAGGTTTTGGACTGGCACTTTCCCTTGTCGTGGTCTCCAATAAACTGTTGCAATACAGAATTCTGGGAATGGTCACAAAATAATAGCTGCTTTGCCTTTTGATGTGGAAGTTACAGTTACAGTCTCAGTTATCATGGTCAATAATCCAAGTTAGACTAATGTAGTATCTTGATTTGTATGGTCGAACAATCTAATTGATGAAATATCTTGACCAAATTAATATGTTTTCTGTTCCTCAGAATTGGAAAGAATGGCGCAGAATAAATATTTCCATATCTGCAAATGAATGGTAAGATCTCCCGAATGGTGGCAACTGCCTAGTGCCTGTGTATGTGTCTTTGGCATGTTTGTGGTGTGGATTAAACTATTGAAAGGTATAATTATTTTCATTTCGCACTCGCACCCATTTGGGATTTTGTGAATTATGTCACTTTTCATTTGATTTGCTTACTGTTTGTTCTAACTCTGCTTAATTCTTTTGATTCGGTGAAACAACTTCGCCGATATAATATGTCACCTGCATTTGCAGCAAGAATCAAGAATTTCGTGCTGAAAAGGAAGAATATTGGTCAATATTATGACTGTTATATAATCTGTTTAAAAGAAATGTTAAGAGTACAGTTTATATCCGTGGAGTCCATCAAATTTATTGTTATATTTTGTGAAGTTCTCAGTTGAAGCTTTTCGAATTTCAGGTTACATTTCCCTAAAACATGGTGCTTAAATTAAAATAAATAAACAGAATTTTTGAGACAACCAAAAAGTTGAAAAAATACAACCAAATATTTAGAGAATTACATAAATGCAGCAGTTGTTTGGTAGATGACTCAACGGTGTTACGTTTAATAGAATCATAAAAGATAGGCAGGAATTGTATGTCCTAAGCACTGTCGGCCTTGTGCTATTATTACATTCAAATAAACCTTTAAGAAAACAATTCAGTTTAGGTGGGTTTGGACTTTGGAACGTAATTTGCTTATTGTGAGTGCTTTAACGGTGCTACTTTTTGTCTCGGAAAAGTACTTATAATTTGTTTAAAAGCTACATTTGCAAATGTTTTTTTTTTCTGTCAGCAAAGCACATGCTCAGCATACTTTTACGCTAGTTAATTAATCTAGGCAGATGCTCAAGTGCCATTTCTTCAAAAAAGAAGGCTAGAAAACCTACAGTTTCACTGCTACTTTTCGGACAATTCTACAGGATGATGATCCTTTTACAAAATTTTGAATGATCACAATTATTAACGTAAAAACACAAACTGTGAAATCTACACATACCTGTTTTGGAAATAGAAACCAAAACTCTACGATGATCAGTAGAGATACCTCAGAGATCTATTACTGAAATTCAAGAAACTTGACTTACACCAGCCATGAAATGCAATTCATATGAAATATGAATGGGATTTTAGACGGGAAACTATCAGAAGTAAATAATGAAAGCAGTATATATAATCATCTTTTAAGTTGAGGAAAAATCTCATTTCACTCTAAAAGCAAAACACTGGCTCAAAGGTCCATGAAAATATTCGAATATTTATATGGTAAATTTAAAGTATTCTCATATGGGGATCTTTGACCGTACGAGGATAATTGTTTGGTTCCTATTTTAGTTTGTATCCTCACTTAGCTGGAAGGTGACGCTGTCCAATTTGAGGAAAGACGATCAGAGGTCATTGGAGTGCCAGGCATTGCACGAACATTGATGTCAATCGGCAACAAACGGTATTGAATATCAAGCTCCCTGAAAATCTTCGCCATCTCTTCGACCAGCAGGGCTCTCCTCGCCCACCTCTCACCCATGTCTTGGTGGTTCATTTTATGCGACAGCCATATTGCTATCCTCACCCTATTCAGTTCCTCCACATCCTTAAATATGATCATAGGATTCGGACACCAGTGATCTTTCTTGTTCTCGATGTAACTGCAATGGCAGCAACAAAAAGAATTCATCACACATATAATCAGAACAACATTTTGAGTATTACCACACAAAACAACATGAAACTTGCCAAAAGTAATGGAGTTTCTCAGTATTTACCTTAATATTCTCTGTTTCATCAGAGCAATCTTATCTGCCGGAGTAGATATATGGACACAGAACTCGACAGCATCTCCCATGTCAGGACTACGATAGTAATTACTGATGGCCTTAGTAGCAAGAACACTATTTGGGTATATGATCTTCTGGTTGTCATATCTTAGGAAAACAGTAGTTAAGATGTTCATTTCTTCCACTACCATCTACAATTCAAAAAGTTACAACTTAGGCCGACCCAACCATTAACAAAAGCCAAAATTCGTATACTTGTGAAAATGTTATCCAAATGTACCTGAACACCTTCAATTTCACACCGATCACCCACATCAAAAGGGTGCATTACGAAGAGAAAGATAATAGCCTCAAATACAGTCTTGCATGTGTTTCCGAATATGAATGCCACTACAACAAGCTGAGAGCTTACAAAGAGGAGAAATTTGGTGGTAGCAATTCCTAATATGAGGAGCCAAATAATCACAATAATAATGCCAACCAAAACGTTGACAAATCGATGAAGTTTGTTGACTGCTGTTTTTGTATCATTCAATGTAAAGGCAAGTGCCCTCCGCTCTCTAAAAACATTAACCTGAACAGGAGCATCAAATTGTCATTTACATTGCATATACCAATAAAAACTATGAACTGAATTTAGCGAAGAGATACGAACACTTAAATGACATGGATATTTATAAACATGCAACAAATAAATTATGAAAATCATACAATTATAATGTGTATATGTGCATGAAAAGGCTTTATTCCGGTTTAATTGATTCGATAAATAAAACAATATCATTACAAACTTCTTAAACTCGTTTAAATTTCAATATAATGAATATAGTATGTTTTATATAATTACATACATCAAGAAGTTATCCCAAAAATTCAAACAAGCGACCAATCTCACCATATGCTACCCAAAAATACAATTATCCTTTGAACAACTCCATACCATCGTTGAACCAATTAAAAGAAGTGAACAACCCCATGATTCATGTGACAGTCCCACAAATATAAATGTATACCACCCAACTTCCTTATGATAACAAACCAAAAATGCTTACCAGCTGACTATTCATATCTATTATACTGATTAATTTCTTTTCAACATTTTTTTATCCAGAAACTGCAGGGATCAATAATGTGATCACAACAAAACACCTATAGGACTTTTTTAATTCACTCACTTCCATTTGAACCCAAAGCTTAAGGTTTGAATTTATGTTCAGTGATAGTCATTTGCACTGTTTTAACAAATAACTTGACATTTTACATGAACAATGAACAGGCAAATAAAAATATAAAGAATATAGTAAATGTATGCATAGTAAATGCTAATATGTTGTCAAATTCTCACCACCCAATTCTTTAACGCTGACTTGCTAATTCTCTTGCTTTCAGGAGCTTCTTCAAAGAGACTCATGGTCTTTGAAGCCTCGTCTTCTCTCAAGAAACGCATGATGTCCTCCAGGTAGATGTACCTAAGAAAACAATAATGAGCAAAATTGAAATACAATCAACAATGATGACAAGACCACATTGTAGATGGACAAGTACAGAGATAATCAATCATGATCCCATATGATATTGAGGCCAGGGTTTGCATCAATCACAGAAAGAGAATGTCTTAAAAAAAATACAAATAGGTAAGTTTCGAGGTTTGTGAGTAAAGTTTGATTTCCAAGTTCTACTCTATACAGAAAGTACAAATATGATAGAACTTTACAGTAAAAAATACAGCAGTAAGAACTAAAATCATAAACTCATAACGTAAATTAAATTGTAAGTCTGGGTTAAAGTATAAAGGCAAATGAGCACCAAATTTAGACACGTAGTATGGTGTTGTAAATATGACAAAATTAGGGACATACTTGGACCCTGGCTTAGCCACATTCTGGAATATTTTCCTTGCTGCAGCTTTTGCCTCGTACTCACTTCTAATATGTGGTGCCGACTCGTCCTCCTGAGTTGAATCTTGTATCTGCTCATCCAATGTGGTAAGAGATCCATGTCGGATTATGTTGATTAGTCTCTTCATGTTCCATGCAGAGACATTCTTGGGGTTCAACTTATGCAAGTGATCAATTGTTATCCCATTATCTTCTTTGTTGGACAAGGCACGAGAAAGATTGGGACTTTTTCCAGCTCCCCGGGGAGTTTTCTGAAGCCTGCCACTTCCTATTACCTTTCCACTGTGTGGTGACGATAAGACGGAAGCCTTGAGACCAGGGGGCATAGTAGCACCCGCATTTTGTAGCTTTTGAACCTCACTTGCAATTCTCTCTTCCTCTTCCTCTGCCTTCTGTATTTCAATCACGGGAGGACCGGAAAGTGTTTCAATCACATATTGTTTGAACAATGCCTCCTGAATTCTATCAAAGTAAGTGCTCACATGAAACGAAGATGCAAGAACTTTTACCAATAGGGTCTTCACCAACCACAACATCACGCCCACCAGGAGACAAACCAAGATCTTCGTCACAAACCGAAGAACCTTACTCTTAGTCTCCCTTTCAACTCTCTTATCAAACAAGTAGTGCCAGGCAATCAACACAAGCCCTAACCAAAGACAATTTTGAACAGCCTTCCTCAGTCCATAAACAAAGTACAAAACCCGTTTTCGCAAAAGGAAATTCCTCTCGAAAAAGAACACAATTATCCTAACTATCCAACTAGAAACCAACCTACCACAAATCAAAACCAATACCAAAACTTCCCATTTCCACAAATGTAGCTTCCACAAATACTTATCCTTGAAAAAATTAATAGTCAAACTACAAACCAGTGCTGCTATAATCGCAATCAAACTAATCCATTCAAGCAGCACCCATATACTAATTTTTTCCTTTTTGTACTCGTCAGGCAAGTCCTCTTCCAACAATGGATCATCCTCTTCGTCATCCACAATTTTCCCTAGAAACCCACTTTTTAACTGTCCTGATCTTCCCACCACTTTCCCTGATTTGGGTTCCATTTTCTCCGGTGGCGGGTCTAACAATCTTGACTTAGTCTTTGTAATCAACAAAGCAGACTTCTTATTAAACGACACATTCCTATCAAACGATTTGTTTGAAGTACACTTCAAAACCTCTCCTTCAGAATCTTTTTGCGGGGAATCTTTATGACTACTAGTAGAATTTGAATGCCTTCTTTTAAAGGATTCAAAAGAAACTCTATTTGTAGTTGGCGATTCAGACACAGTTGGTAAAGTTTGTGTAATAATATTATTATTTGTATTAACAGTATTACTATTAACAATATTATTACCACCTTGCTGTTGAAGTTCATCCATTTCTAAGTCCATATCAAGGGAGATCTCACCTGAAGCCTTCTGCTTGTGTAAGAACTGACCAATCAACTTGGAGGGTGGATCTTCAACTGGTTGGCCGCTTTGCATAAAATTAAAACCCTTTTCTTCACTTGCAGCAACACCACCATTATTTACATCCTGCTTTTCTTTGTTGTTGCCATCTCTATCTTTCCAAAAATCATAACTTGACTCTCTCCAAATCTTGCTATAGTTGCTGCCGATGATACTAGCGTTGCTGGTTTTATCACCGTCGGTCTTGACGATTACTTCTCTCCGGTCAGGAGAATCCACAGCCATGAGTGCTCAAACCGACTGGCAAAACGATGTCGTTCCAACTTCTGGGAAAAAAAAAAACGCAGGTGGGTTTGGTAAAGGAAGTCAGAATTACATAAATGCAACTAAGAAAACAATGCAGTGTTGTTTATCTGATGGAGTTGCGTTTGGTTTCGACGGAAAGTAAATAAAAAAATTGTTTTTGCTTTGATGCTATGGGATTTGTGAAGGAAACAAACTGACGCGTGTTTTAAGAAAGACGAATAAAGAAAACAGAGTTTTTGAATATTGTAAGTAGCTGTTGTTTTGTGTTATGTTTCAGAGTGAGACAGAGAAGGACGAAGAGCACACGTGGCTAGCTCTCAGTAAGCTAAGCTATGGCTGAGAATGTGAATGCTTGAATCATGTTAGGTTGAAAGTTTGAGAAGACCAGTAATATTTTATACCTACAAATATCCTTGTTTTTCAACACAATAACTAAAATACCCTTAGTTTATTGTTTATTTATTTATTTATTTTGAAACTATAAAAAGAAAGAGAAAGAAATTTTATTTGTTAATTTAGAGGTTTGATTTTATTTTATTTTTGGTAAAACATATAAAGAAAATTATTACATGCATCTATTAGACATTTATTATATTATTAACTTAAGTGTTTATGTCAATAATGAAAATTAAATATTAATAAAATATTTATTATTAGAAATTTCTTATTGCAGCCCAACCTTCTCGAGAGGGTAATAAAGTATTTTCACAAGTATGAAAGAAAATAGACATAATAAAAAGTTTGAAAGCTTTGGTCCCGCACTCCACTATCTTATACGTAATACGTTTGCCAGTTGTTCTCTATAATATCCTAAAAAAGGCAAAAAGAAAATACGTGTTGTTGAATAAATGACCGGCGGTGACGCATCCAAACGAGTGACAGCCTATGATTACCTTTATTTCAATTTCATCACACAACCACATCGCGACAATCACGCCATAGAAAATGCCAAATTTTATTTGCATGTTTGCTAGCGTGTCAAAATCTTAGTGGCGGTGAGGTTCCTACCCCGGTGAGGATATGGTCGTTATCGTTATGACTTTATGAATGTTACGCGGCAGTACGGGGCCAGCAGACGAAAGCGCCGCGCCTAACATGAAAAACGACAGGGTGGGGGCGGGGGTATTACGGCAAATGGCTGTCAAGAAACGAAACGACGACATATGTAGGGAAAAAAGGAATGTCGTTTTATATTTTTCATTGATGACGAACAAAAATACTATTAACAATCCTACAACTACATGGAATTTGCCAAACATTTCATCAAATGTTATATTATTTTCCAAAATGAACATGTTGCATCTTTCAATACGTGGGTTGTGATTGTGACACGCATCTATTACATAATTCATGCACAAAAGTTCTACGTATAAACTTTCACTATTTAGAAACCCCATTTGGGTTGACATCCAACTACCATTTTTGTAGTCAATTTCAACATTAATTACTAGTGAGAAAGAGAAATGCATGTAATTAGAATAAATGAACAACATGTTGTAAGTAGTATGTATCACTAAATCTATTGCTTGTATGTTTAAATCACTGAATCAATTGGTGTCAAGATTCTCAAGAAGAGTTGAAATGGATGGATCAAAATAGGCCAATTTGTTTTCATGTGTAAATAAGGTCAAATCACATGCAATTATGAACCATTCTTTTACATTATTTTGAAACATTACCTGAAAAATCCCACATGAATGGTTGGGCATACTATTACTAGTGCTATATGATCTGAAAATACAATCTGAAATCATGGCACTGAGTAATAGTTTGTCTTCTATGCTTTCTTCTTTTCCTAATTATTTTATTTCTGCATACACAAATGGGTATTTCTGCAGACTGCCCAATCTGAAAGCAAAAACAAAGTGAAAGAGAGGTGGGCTAACCCAACCCAAAGTATTTTAAGGCTATAAGCAATCAATTTGTTTTTTTTCAAAGGTAAGTTTTAGAAGAGAGAAGCAGCAACACATGACATGGGTAGTATTAACATATAAATTATTTGTTCTAATATTGTTATGTGTTGATATCCAACAATTTATTTGTTCCAACAAACTTCTCATACATTGCAATTGCAGATTCAAGCATGTGAATATGATTTACTCCTATCTTTTCCTGCCAACTTCATCACATTTTCCAATTGTATTGTACATTTTACAGGCATGTTCCAACAACTTTGCACCATTCTTCTCAAAAATCCCCTCACCAAAATCACTACCACTTTTCTCAATTTTCACAGCACACTCACTGCTAATTCCAGTTGCAATCACCGTATCACCGATGTTTCCTTCCCTTTCACAAATACTTGTTGCATGATCCCATACAACAAGTAATTGCTGTCACAGATTCATTATGTGCATCAACTTTCTGCAACATCAAGTCATTCGAATTCTTGTAATCTGAGTGCTCATCAACAAGCTGGAAAATTGGAACTGTGACAGTTGCACCATCATCACCTCCTGAAATCAGAAGTGATCCGTCTTCACTGAATTTCAGGCAAGAAACAAGTTCCTTATGAGCAGAAAATGATCTGAGAATGTCTCCATTAGGGACTGAAATAGCATAGATTTTTCCTGACAAGCCACCAGTAAATAAATAACAGCCATCAGAAGAAGTTGCCAGAGGAGCAACAGATTCAGGAACGGAATGTTATGCGAAGGAGTTGATGACCACCAGTTCTACAAGTGAATTAATCCTGAACCAGTTGTCGGAGAAATATGAGAGGCAGCATTAAAGGATTTTCAGGCAAAGGTAAGGCCTCGGCGCGGCGACCAGCTGCCGGAGAAATGAGTTAGGATGGCCCCTGATGAAGGGTTTAGGCAGTGATGGGGCCTTCAGGAGAGAAAGTGAGAACAATTTCATTCAAAGAACGGGAGGAAGAAAAGGAAGACGAAGAAGACATTGTTTGTCTTTGTGGTGGGCTTAAGGACATGCAACAAAGATATAAATGGTTCAGTTGCTTCTGATTACAGGTTATAAAGAACAGAATTCTGGACCTGGGCGTTGAAAATAAGGTGCATTTACAATCATCAAAATTGGCTGCTTCAGGTATTTTTGAGAAGTAATTTTTTTTGTGTTATTTTTGATGATGATAATTCAGTAAGCGATGCTGTATACGGCAGCTTGTTGTGGAGTAATCTAAATGAAATTGCATGAATTCATAGGCTAAGGTTTCGTGTTGCCAAGGGCTAAGATATGGCAGGAGAAAATTTCAGCCAAAGTTAGATGCACTACTTGAGATTATGTGATTATTTTCTTTATTATTACTCATTTATTTTCATAAATTTGAACTTGACTATAATAGCTATAATTTAAAATAATTAATGTAAAATTTAAAATAAATAATATAAAAATTTTAAAACACGAACTTAAAACTTAAAATAATTAATATAAAAGTTTATATCTTATTTTATGTTTGAGCACATGCACGAGCACATTTATTTAGCCATTTAGTGTACGAAATTTATTAAAAAAACGAGTTTTTTTTTAATTAATAGAATTAAATATAAAATTAATATGTTACAATACAATTGATAATAATAATAATAATATTAATATACTGTACCGACTGTGTTAAATGTCTAATTGTCTATTTGAACCTGGAAAATTTTCTATGCACATAACCAAAGAAGAATTAATTCCAGAGCCCAAGAAATCTGTATTACTAGTCTCTAAGGGTATCAATCATTGGTGTACGACCAACTCAATCAAGTAGCACAGATGATCATGAGCTGGGCACGCACGCTTGGCTCCTAATGACTTCATGAATTCACATATGCCAGATTTGGAGAACAATTTGCTGCATCAAGACAGCTAAAATGCTGCCCATGGATACGTTGATAATGTTCACAGCATCGTTATTAAGCTGCAGAAAATAGAAGAGACATGGAGTAAGAAACAAAGCCTATTGCATTGAAACATTGCCCAGACTAGCTAATGAATCCCAAATCTTGAAAATAAGATCAGTTCAAAAACAGATACACACAAACCCAGTCTGTAATACTCTAGTCGAAGAATTTGTTTTTTGAAAAAATAAAACATCCTCCCTCTATAATTCCATTTTATTGCTCTGTACATGCAACCAAAATAAACAAATCCAAAAGTTTGCTCAACAGACTGATCTTGACTCAGGTGGCGGGTCCCCAAAAATTATTCTTTCTCCAGTATCATACTTCACCCAGCCAGGCTCAATTAATCTAAAGTTCAGCCAGGTCAAAGTCATTTTTGATGTCACAAGGCCAAACACTTATCTAATGGGAATTGATCTGAACATATGGGTGATTGATGGGAAAGATCACACTACAATGGAAATACAATATAAAAGGTAGTCATTGGAAAGGTTGCCTACCCATTTAAATCCTTCTTTTTCTTGGAGCACAGCACCTATTATGCTCTCACCAAGGTTAGCAATCTGGGAAGCTATTATGCATATGACTGCCTGAGGTGCATTTATCTGTTTCAATCATAGAAAAAAAGGCTTAGTATAACAAGAAATTCAAATTTTCGTAATATACATACTCCGAGTTCTATGCTCTTCAGAAGTTATCTAGTCGAGAAATATCCATAGAAGTAATCTAAACAATATTGTGATTCAAAATGTGCCGGATACGAATTTGGGACATATCACCCATGTCCAACTCCAACATGTCCAAAATTAAATCGTGAAGCTCTTGTCAACAACTTACAAATTCATCTACGTAGTCAAATTAAAAGTTCTGCATGTTGTTAGGTTTAGAAGTAGCATTTGCAAAGCTTAACGTTTGATGTGGTAGAGAGGTTATTCTTCATCTACTAGCCTACTGGTTCATTCATTTTATAGGAAATTATCTAGTCCACCGGTATAATTTTATTAGAGAAAACATTCACATACAAAAATAATTTCAATGCAGAACACTTCCAGTTTTCATATGGGGTAAAGGAAACAGCTTGTAGAGGAACAGTCAATGTTCTTGAAGAAGACAAGTTGAGATAGATAAGAAAAAAGTTCTAAAAAATTGAAGCAAAAGATACAAGTGAATGAGTAATATCTGAAAACCGAAAAGGATTAGGCAAAAATAGATGAGGAGAGAACAAGCATACCTGGCCCATAAGACAACCAACCGTGGCAAGAAGAATTGAAGCTAAAATTCCAGCGAATGTTCCTTCAACACTAACAGCCCCCTCCGTTCCCCTTGGAACTACTTTAAATGTTGTAACTAAGTACCTGCTCATGGTGCACAAATTTTTGGTCCATTAAAGTTTTATATCGGGACATTGTGAAGAAAACGCTAACAAATCAAAAAGAAGGACGTCACAGCATTGAACTTGAACAAAATCTAGTTATAGAGCATGCATGTTTTGTTTCAACTCTCAATAGCATCACAACTGATTATAAACTTACTAGAAACTAATTCAACCAGAATCGGTTCATTTTCAAGTTAAACATTCATACTAAGAAAAATACATTCTAGGTGAAACTAAAAACCTTTTTATACAAGCAGCATGAACTCTGGAGATTTCTTTTTTAGCCACCTAAATTTTGGCATAGGTGCGATCAAGCGCACAAAATGAAAAGTCATTGAGGCTTAAAAATAAACTCATCTAAAAAAAATTCCATTAGGAAGAAGTGCCCAATTCAAACCAAGCATAATTATATTACTTACGTTGTCTTGCCGTATGCCTTGCCTATCTCGCTTGAGACAGTATCACTCAACTTAGTACAGAAACTGGCAACAAAGCCAAGTTGCCAAAGCCGAGAAAATGCTTTTCCTCCTACTCCGTATATTGAGAGAAAAGCACAAACACAACCAGCAGCACTGGAACCAATCACATTGCCCGGTCCTCTTCTTCCTTTCGTCTTCTCAGCTACCCCTTGAGCTTCCTTTTGCGCCATCTTAACTTTTGTGACTGCTGTACCCTGAGCAAACCATTAATGAAGAGAACAGAATACATAAAAGAAAGTAGTCTGTGCCAATTAAAGAATCAAACCATTTTATGAAGAGATCAAAATAGGAGAAAAAAAGAAGTAATCTTTGCCAATTACAGAAGCTACAGCATAATCAAATCTGTAACTAGAGCCAAAAAGACAGTATAAGTTTTTACTTACGAAAACGAAGTAAATGGCAACAAGAAGAAACCCAGAGGGGCCGAATGCGCGCCACATAAGCGTCCCGAGCAAGAACGCTGCTGCAATTCCAGAGAGAGACAAACCGGAGACCAGAATCGGAGAGCCTAAGATGAAGATCACGATATTACTAAGCAAAGCAGACTTCCACGTGGGCTGAGCCGATTGGACCAGGTTCATGGCCTCCGATACTGCGCCTTGCAAGGAAGGAACCGCATTGGCTCTGTGAAGTAACGGCGTATTACCGTTATTGAAAATGTTAATTTTAGGGTTTCCGAATTTGAGAAAATTGAATTTGGGGGATTTGTATCGTGAAACTGAGAATTGTATGGGAGGAACCGGAGGGGATTCGATGCAGAGAAGACGAGACATTTTTTTTTTTCCGGTTTTAGCTAGCGGCGAGTTTGAGAGTGAGATATGACGATAGTGAAGGAAAATCGGGTATGGAGGCCTGAATTTATTCGGGTTGGTCTGGTAGATCCAAGGCGGCCCAATTTAATCTGTTGTGTGTCGGTGTCGCCGGGTTAGACCCGAATTAAATGGAATAATAACATAAAGCTCCTTAAACTGTATGTATACTCTATTAAAGATGTA
>JAXCLQ010000005.1:17358974-17369002 GCA_035584115.1 Cedrela odorata | reverse complement strand
ATACTATATATTTAAATGCTAAGTAATTTTATTCTAAATATATTTTAAAATGTAATAAATATAATTAATTTATTTTAAAAAATATAAAATAAATTTATTAAACTATAAATAAATTAATATATTATAATTACTCAAATAATTAATTGTATGACAAATAAATTTATTTGTCAAAAATTCTAAATTCAAATCTAACACAATTATTAATCTTATCGTATCATATTGTATCATATTTATTTATTTAATAATTGTGTTAATTTGTATCAATTTAAACTAAAAAAATTCGTGTTAAATTGGTTGGACTGAGGAATGTAAAAAATTATCACTTTATTAATGAGTTTTGTAATATTCAATTTTACCCTTCTAATATAACATTAATACAGTATGCAGTTATGCACAAAATGATATGTCAGTCGTTTGAGTAGCGGATTAGGGGCTGGTTAATGACTAACTAAGGACCTATTTGATATAAATAGATAAATAATTTTACTTTTAAGATATTATAAAAAATAAGTGATCCGAATGTTATTGTTTATTTATTTATAAATAGTTGACAAAAATGTTAAAAAATTATAAATTTACGGTAAATTTAAATTTAGTTCTAAACAGAAAAAAAAAGAAAAAAAAAAGGAAAAAAAAAAAAAAAAAGGGATGAAAGGAAGATCATCTTATCCAATTTTATATCAACAAAACTGAGACAGAACAAAACCACTGGACTAGACGAAGAGTGAAGGAAACTCGAAAGAGAGAAAAGTAAATGGCAATACTCTGTGCTTCAACTTCTGTCATCTTCTTATCCTCTTCTTCTTCATCTTCACCGCCAAAGCTCTCTTTTCCTTCTCTGAAGACGGTAAACACAGCCACCAGTTCTGGTACAAGCTCATTTCTTGGGTTCTCGATTGGGAGATTAAATGCTTCCGTCAAAACGACATTACCTGTGAACACCAAGCGGGCTTTGCGGGTTCGGTGCCAGGAACTCTCTGTTGTCCCCGGGAATCAACGGTGGATGTTCGAGGAGTCTGAAGCCAACGGGCCGGTAATTTCTCTATCTCTCTGTTGAATAAATTTCTGACACTTTTTGTATATCTCTGTTTATTTGCGGTTAAGAATGCAAAAAACTGAAAGGCATTGTTATTTTTAGATATTCATTTTGTGGGTTTTTGTTTTTGGGAAGTAAAGTAAATGAAAACCCTTATTTTCGTTTGTATGGTTATTATTTCAATGTTCAGTGTTATGCTGTTTATGTTAGTTTATTTTATTTTTAATTTGTGGAGTCAAATGAAGGATTGTATTAAAAGTTTAATGATTTATTGTTTTGTTTTTCTTGTTTTTTATTAAAGTTTCATGCTGTTAGTTAATGTTGAATTTTCTGGGGATGTTGGTTCATGGACTGACATAGAACACAAATATGTCTTTTTTTGGACATTCGGAGTCTAAACTAGTTCTTGGATTGTATTGGAAACTGCTTTTAAACATTCCATCTAAATTCGTTTCTGAAACAAAGAACTGCATCGTCATTACAGACAACAAATGTTCTAGTTTCTTCTACTTGATTCTTGTATTGGGTACAATTTTAAGCTTTGTTGGGCTAATCCTGTTAATATTGGAACTGTATTAAAGGGTATTGTACCTTATATAAAAAATTTTCAAGTTTCATATTAGCTGTTTTAAGTTTTATGTTTGTATTTCAATTTTTTTTGGTATGTGTTTCAAGTTTTATATTAAATCATTTTTACTTCTAGGCTTCATGTTTCAAGTTATTTATGTTGATTATTTCAAGTTTTACGTTAATTGCTTCAAGTTTTCCGTTTCATATTTCAAATTTTGTGTTAAGAGATATAATGTACATAGAATGTATACTAGCTGTTCCCATATTAAAGTGTTTCATAGAAAATGTTGATCCAAGATATGTGTTAGTTCCACAAAATTTGACATGCGCTACTTCTTTCACTTGTAAATTGTTTATTATGCTTCTGTTTTCTTTTCTTTACTTTTTTAATTGGTTCTTATTCTTTAATGTTTTGAAGGACATTTGGAATAATACATGGTATCCAAAAGCTGCTGATCACCGACACTCAGATAAAACATGGTATGTGGTTGATGCAACGGATAAAATTCTTGGAAGACTTGCATCGACCATTGCCATTCATATTCGTGGGAAGAATCTGGCTACCTACACTCCTAGCGTGGACATGGGAGCGTATGTGATTGTGGTATGTAGTTTATATGATTACTCATGCAATTTTTTTTTTTTTTTGGCCCAGTTATGATGGTGATGGATTCTGAATGCATCAAGAAGATTGTGCTCTCAACATATTCAATTTTGCAAAAAGGTGTCCTAGTTTTTATTGGTTAGTCTGAAGTTAAGTCATTAGGTTGATACTTTTGGTAATGGCATCAGCTTCTGGTAGCTTCAAGAATCATCTTTTCTTTTTCTTTTCTCATAAGAAACTGAAATTTGAGTTTATAAGGATAAAAAAATACAAGGTGGACTGGCAATCCACACAGGCATCCGAAAAAAGCCCTTTTTGGCAACCCAGCCTATATAAATACAATAAAAATTGTTGCTAACCCAAAGGCCAAGACTAAATCAAAAAGTTTAATGAATCTCACTGTTTTAATCTCTTAGTCTATGTTTATGAAGATGAAACAAGAGTTTTAGAGGAAAGTTCTTGATACATATGATAAATCAAATAGCTTTGTAGAAAGTTTTATATATATATATATATATATATACATTTGAACCAATTAGTGGTTTAGGAGTTTAGCTGAAATCGAAGTCAACATAAATGTCGCTTTTACTTGATTACTCGAATCCTATTTTTATCTTATTGGGAAGGCCTGCAAAGAACTCTTGGTAGATGGTACTTTTTGCTGCTGGTAATTCTGGCTCAGGCTTTGCAAAAGGATACCTTAAAATCTTTGCAAACTCCTTATTGCCCTAAAAGTGATAGAAGTAATTTCTGATGCAAGTTGCACATTGGAATCTAATAGCAGTCTCTCCTAATCTGGGAATCCCTTTATCTAACGTGGGAAGAAATCTAATTCCAGCCAACCCCATAATGAAATAAGCACAATATCTTCTTGTAATTAAATGAAAAGTTTTGAGAACTTTATTTCTGGATATATGAAGACTCATAATGAAGTTAAAGCTCCAAGCTCCAAATAGTTTTGGTGGAGATGTAGTTGTCAAGCATGTGTCATTTCTTGTGATTGTCATGTTCTGGAGACAGGTTTAGTGGATATCTAGCTAGTTTTTCACAGTAAGTTGACGGTCATATTGTGCTCCATACATAGCTTAAGTCATAAGTTGTTGAGCAGTACTCAACTGGTTTTTGGTTGTACTTGGAACACAAAAGGTGAATGCTGAAAAAGTTGCTGTATCTGGGAAGAAGAGGACACAAAAGCTCTACAGGAGGCATTCAGGAAGACCTGGTGGTATGAAAGTGGAAACATTTGACCAGCTACAGCAGAGAATTCCAGAAAGAATTATTGAGCATGCTGTTCGCGGAATGCTTCCCAAAGGGAGAGTGAGTTGTCTAATTCTTATACTCAGTTTGTGCTCATGTGCTCTATGATTTTAACATATTCCTTATTCATTATCACATATTTGTTAAATAAAAAGCAGATAGAGCTGGGTCAAGCATAAACTTTCTGAATTAATTTTTGCTGTTTGGTTTTCTTTTAATTGTGTATGATTATCATCTTACTATTAGCTTAAGATCTTCAGGTAGTACTCATATGGCTAACTGGTTGATATGTGAAGGATAAAAATGGCTCTGCAATAACAGTTAGCTTTAATGAGTTCTAACAATTTGTAATTATGTCCTTTTGTTGGGTGTGCATGCTCCAACTATCACTATTGTTCATAGTGACATTGATAATGAAAAACTATGTGCTGGTGCATGTGGAATGTGAATATGATTGGTAGAAGCTTTAAGAAACACGGCATTGCCATATTATTATTCCTCAATACATGATTGATTTCATTCATATGATATTTGCAATTATTTTGATGTATATTACGTCAACTTAGTGCATCTTTACTTCAACAAGGACATATTCTTATCCTTCCATAGCTACTTTTGTTTCAGCTGTACCAGCCAATAAATACATCACTCTCACTTTTGTTCTACAACTATTTGACTTTGTGAGTTGTTTTATTTTATGCAGCTTGGTAGAACACTGTTCACCCATCTAAAGGTCTACAAGGGCCCAAATCACCCTCACGAGGCTCAACAGCCGATTGAGCTGCCCATAAGGGACAAGAGAATACAGAAGGAGCGATAGATTTGAAAGCAGTGACTCCAGCTTGAGATACAGTGAGCAATTCTTCTTTTTCTCCCCCAATTGCCATACTTTCAAGCGTTTTGTTTAGTGGGGTTCAAGTATCATGCTCTGACTTGTGCCATGCTAATACATAGTGTTCATGTTCATATTTTGCTTGTAGAGATATTTGATATTGTTCTCATGAGTCTCCTGTTGAGGTCTGGTGTGTTGTAGCAGGAGAGTTATTTTGTAGGAACCCGCCCATTGCTATATTTTCTCTTGGAAAAATATTGAATTTATTTACTTAAATGGAAAAATATTTTTCAATGAGAAAATCTGTGGTTTCTCATTACAGAATCGAGTTCATGTCTCACCGGCATACTTGGTTCAAACAAGTACGAGAGCTTCAGGGAGGGAAAACTCTTAACATTCTGTGCCATTGGTTTTTCATGTTTGGTTGTGCAGCCGGAAAATAAAGTAAAGAGATTTGGGAATATTTACAGTTTTCAACTACCATCATGTTCGGCTTGCATACATGCTCATGCTATCTTGAATCTTGATACAATTCAGTTTGATACTAAAGTTTCCATATTATTGAGAATGTATGATGATGAGATTTTTAATTAAAGAAAATAATTTTAATTTAAAAATTCTTATTTGTAAGAGAAATAATAAGATTTTTATAAATTTCTTTCTTGTTTGTTGTCACAGACAATCAAGTCGGGGGCGGACACTACTTGATTTATTTTATGCACAATAACATCTAAGTCCCTAAATATTTATATTATCACAAATAAAATATAACTCTTATATTTAGATCAAATTAATACCTTATCTTGGTAAAATGATCAACTTTTGTGTTATGATAAGTATCATAGTAAATAAAAAGGATAAAAATATAAGACTAAAGGTTGTATTCATTATTTTATTTATTGTAATATAAATACGCTGTGTTAATAATAACTAATTAAATAAGAAATTCAATCTTTTTATTATACTATTTTTATGATTTTATTTGTTTATAATTAGATTATTTTTAAAAATTCATGTAATATATAAAATACTAACGAGGTTTAAAGTTTTCTAAATGGAATAATAAAAGTATCTAGATTTTAGAGATTTAATATTTTTATAAATAAAAATATAATTTATCTATTTAATTAAAAAAAATTATGAACTAATAAAATAATCATATTATCTTAAAATTTAACTATTATAATAATGTAAAAGAATATGTAACTTCAAACTTGAGTATTTTAGTAAATGCAAGAAGGGTCAAGAACCTATCTGATAGAAATGAAAAAGATGTCATTATTTGTGATAACATAAAAGTTAAGGGACCCTGTTTCTAGAGGTATAAAATCTTCAAGTTCAACCGCTGACTAAACGGGGAAGCCTTCTACAATGGTTCCCAAAATTTCGCTTCGTTCTTCTTCTTCAAAAACAGCTTCGCATTGTACTGTAAGCTTCTATCTTCATTCACTCACTCGCGTTAACAACTCCGAAATCAAGAATTGAACTGTGGCATCGTTGTTTAAAAAACCCAAGGACCAAACTCTAGTTGAAAACTGCAAATCGGGTAACTAAACTTGTCTTTTTTGATCGCATGATTCATACGCAACCCATCCCTCCAATTTTATTATTCAATATTTTATTTTCTGCTCTTGCTAAGAAAAATCATTATGATAGTGTTGTTTTGCTTCACAAGAGAGACTAAATTCAACAAGGTTGGTGCTAGATTTTATTACTTTAAACATCTTGCTTAATTGCTTTTGCAATACGAGGAGTGGTTTTGTGGTTTTTGGGACCATGTTGAGGACTGGTTTTAGCCCGGATGCTGCGACTGTTACTGCTTTGATTAAAGGTTTTTGTAAGGAGAGGAGGGTTTTAAAAGCGATTCAGGTGTTTAGGAAAATGGTTGCGTTAGGTTGTAGGCCTAATGTGATTTCCTATGCGACTTTGATTAATGGATTGTGTCAAGTAGTTAATGTGAGTCTTGCTCTGAGGTTCCATGAAGAAATGTTAGTGGAAATGATGAATTTGGTGTTATTTGTAAGGCTAATAGTTTTACTTATGGTATTATCATAGATGGTCTTTGGAAACACCGGTTTTTAGACCAGGCAATAGAGCTATTTTTGGAAATGAAGAGTTCAGGGATTAACCGGATGTGGTTGTTTATGGCTCTGTGATTGATGGTCTTTATAAAAATGGGTTTGTAGATAAGGAATTAATCCAAATATGGTTGTTTACAGCTCTCTAATTCATGGTTTGTGTTGTCTTGGTGATTGGGATGAAGCTTAATGTTTATTTATTGAGATGTTAGATCAAGGTGTACGGCCCAATGTGGTGACTTTCAGTGTGATGATACGTGAACTTTGCAAGAATGGGAAGGTAGATGAGCAAATGGATTATTAGAACTCATGATCCAAAGATGTGTAAATCCTGATAAACTTATCTATAGCATATTGTTGGATGTGTTTTGCTTGGTTGGTAAAATTGATGATGCAAGGAAGCTTTTTACTTCAATGAATAATAATGGTTGTGGACATGATGTTGTTAGTTACAATGGTTTGATCAATGGTTGTTGCAAAGAGGGAAAAGTAGAGGAAGCTATGAGTCTTTACATGGAAATGATTTCAAAAGGAATTGGGCCAACTGTTATTTCCTATAACTTCTTGTTAATTGGCCTTCGTCAGGCAAGATGGGAGATGCACACAAACTGTTTGGTGAGATGAAACTTAGTAAAGTTGTTCCCAATTTAAGGACATATAGTGCTTTCATTGATGGTCTTTGTAAGAATGGTTATCTTTCAAAGGCATTGGAGCTATTTTATAGTTTAGAGAACAGCAAGTTTGAGCTGAACATCGAAATCTTTAGTTGCCTTAATGATGGATTGTGTAAAGCAGGGAGGTTGGAAACTGCTTGGGCGTTGTTTCACAAACTGCCTGAGTATAGCTTGGTGCCAGATGTGGTAACATATAGCATCATGATCAATGGGCTTTGTAAGCAAAGGCAGCTAGAAGAGGTAAATGATATGTTGCTAGATATGGATAAAAAGGGTGTTGCTCCAAATGCAGTTACGTTTAATATTAATACGCTTATGAGCAGTTTCTTCACAAAATGGCAGATAGGAATGTGATGCCTCATGCAGGCATATTTTCCATAGTTGTAAATCTATTTGCAAAGGATGAAAAATATTGTGAATACCTGGACTTACTTAATTTCCTGTCCATGATTCTCTAAGACTTTGACTTGATGAATGTTAATACGCATGGCATCTATTTTCAACAATCTGGCCAATGGGGAAAGTAGAAGAAGTTATTAATCTATACACTGAAATGGTTTCGAAAGGAATTAGTCCAACGGTTATCACAGTAATGCTCCTATTGTTGATCTCTGCAAGAATGATTGTGTTCATAAGGCATTGGAACTATTTTATAATCTAGACAACTGTAAGATTAAGCTTGACATTAGAGTCTTTAACTGCCTTTTGAACGGATTGTGTAGCATCCTTTTTCTGCAAGTAGGCTAATGTGGTGAACTTCTTTCAAGGTTGGTGTAAAACTTGTATCTTTATGTATGGATTGAATTTACTTGGGTTTGTGGTTGCTTTCACACTTCTCTTTATGGAATTGGTATGCCCAAAGGCATTTGCTTTGGCCCTGCTTTTGTGGGCATATACCATCAAGTGAACCAATTTGCCTTCTCTTTCATGTCAAATTCAAATTTGTGGATGCTTATTTTTTTCAAAAGCTAGAAATGCAGGAAACCAAGAAAAAGTGCTTCTTAACCAAGGGTACTTATGGTATAACAGGAACAAAGTAAACGAAGAAAATTGCTTCTAGATTGAAGCTGTATAGAGTAGCTGGTTCCAAGTATCAGGAACACCGGCAAGACACCAATGGCTGCAGTCGTCTAATGCTTTGCCTTTGCCGGCATAAACTGAGGGGTGACCGTCTTTTCTCAGTTGTGTCAGCAGCGTAATATCAAGCAAATAAGCGGGTTTGGCCATTGAACTTATTACACTCCTTACAGCAGCTTCTCCAGGATGACTGGGCCCTGGATATGTTGATCCTTTCACTGGTTCTGTTTGTCCATCACAAGCGTTTGCAGTCGGACCGCCCCATTCCCTGCCACTGAAATAGAAGAAGGTGAAGGAATGAGAAATGGAATGTTCACTCTGATCTTAAACAAATTTATTTGACGGATTGATTCTTACTCGTAATGAACTGCTGCAACTCCTTGGAAGAAAACTTTTGTCTCTGAAAAATCAATGTTAGAATCTACCCATTTACCCCAAGTTGTTAATGCAATCTTTAGAGCTTCCATACGATCCATCTCTTTCACAATCCTGCTTCCCACTTGAAAGTAGTCCCATCTGCCATCAAACAATATAGCTTAGCTTACTGTTTACCATGGGTTTGGCTACAGTATATTTTGAACTTCTAAGTTAATCATTTCAACTTTTATATTTTATATTTCAAAATTTTTTATATTATTTATTTTAAATTTTCTGTTTCATATTTTAAATTTTACCTTAAAGATTGAAATGTATCTTAACTACCATACCTGTATTTGTACTTTAGTTTCTCAACATTACAAGTTTTTCATTTAAAGTTTGTGTGCGTAGATTTGTTGTATTAGCATTCCCATGTATAATCATTGTTGTATAATTATACATATTACGTTTTGGAAGTTCCAGTGTGCATCCACCAGTGATAAGAGTTGAAGATCAACATGTCCATTCCTAGCCATTGAGAGCCAGAACTGATCGAATCAAGCTTCAGAATTTTGCCAATTTTCTCATAAACAAGATCCACCAGGAATCCATTTTTCAACCACATGACTGAAGTCCCATATTCCTGCAAATTAATTGATAAAAATAATTACACAAGTATCTACTATAAAGTTATATTCTTATTTCATAAATGGTGAAATTCAGGGGCCTAAATGATAAGACAGCAAAATAGAAATAATTGAAGAGTGAAAAGGAAATTAATTGAGCAAACCTGGAGGAAAAATGTTGAGAGCTGCCCTTTTGTAGTGATGGTGTAATTAGAATTTGGGATAGCAGAATGAAGCATACATGCTAATGATAACCACATATTGTTACTGAGTGAGTCCCCCACGAACATAATCTTTTTGCCTCTGTATCTCTCCAAGAAATCTTGACCGTCGAATCTATTCGATCATACAATAAATTAGATCAATCACCTTTGATCAAATACGTAATCATCAAGAACTTAAATCAGGACAAATGAAACTAAATTTTGTTATATCGAAAGTTCATTGATCAAAAAATCATGTATGTACCAGTTTGATCAAGCCAACTAATAATTTAATTATATTAATGTGTGACTTATGATATCATTACTTATAAAGTATAGAAAAGTTCATCTTACATAAGTGTCTGTTTGTTTTTTGTTTTCAAAAATTATTTTTTATTGACTCATGTTTTGTAAAATCTATTTTAGAATTATATACTTATAAGTCTCTGAGTCTTAAAAATATAATAAATAAGAATATAAATTAAACTACTTAAAACAGATAGGTCCCTAATGCAAGGGACCTATTTGTTACAAATGATCAAAGTATAAATTTTTTATAATTTTTGAAAATTCATTTTAAAAACTTTACAAAAAGCGTCGCAATATTTCTTAATTGTTTAAGGCGACGGAAAAAATATTTACAGAAAAAGGTAAATATACCTTGGAAGGTCGCAAGCAGTAGGTTTCCATGTATATTTGAGATAGTTGTTATCA
>JAXCLQ010000005.1:17338757-17349911 GCA_035584115.1 Cedrela odorata | reverse complement strand
ATAGTTTTTTAATTTATAACAAATAAGTCCCTAATTTACACAAAATGATATTTCAGTAATTTGAATAGGGGTTGGTAAACAAGTATAAGGACCTATTTGATAAAAATAGACAAAAATGTAAATAATTTTATTAATTCATGAAAAGGAAGAAAACGATGGAACGAAGCGGCATCGTCTTGTCCAATTTTATACCATCAACACTGATGCTGAGCAGAACCACTGGCATAGCAGAAGAAGAGCAAGGAAACTCGGAAGAGAAATAAAAATGGCAATGCTTTGTGCTTCAACTTCTGTAATCTTCTTATCCTCTTCTTCTTCATCTTCAGCGCCAAAGGTCTCTTTTCCTTCTCTGAAGACAGTGAACGCAGCCACCAGTTCTAGTACAAGCAAATTTCTTGGATTCTCTGTTGGGAGATTTAATGCTTCGGTCAAAACGACATTTCCTATGAACACCAAGCGGGCGTTGCGGGTTCGGTGCCAGGACCTCTCCTGTTGTGCCCGATAATCAACGGTGGATGTTCGAGGAATCTGAAGTCAATGGACCGGTAATTTCTCTTCGCTCTGTTGAATAAATCCCTGACGCTTTTTGTTTAACTCTGTTTATTTGCTGATAGAATGCAAGAAACTGAATGATATTTTCATTTAGATTTTTTTTTAAAATTTTCTGAGTAAAATGAAGGATTGTACTAAAAGTTTCATCATTTATTGGTTCTCTATTTTAGAAGTTTCCTATTGTTGGTTAGCGTCGAATTTTTTGGGGTTGTCTTGGTTCATGGGCTGGCATTCAAAATCTAGAGTTGAGAGCTTTAAGTACAGTGGTTCTAATCTCATGGGAGCACAAAAGTGTTTACGTTTTGGCATTCAGAGTCTAAACTAGTTTTTAGAATTGTACTGGAAACTGCTTTTGGAAACACTCCATCCAAATTTCCGAAACAAAGAACTACATCATGATTACAGGTAAAAATAGGGTTCTGGTATCTTCTACTTGATTCGTGTATTGGGTACAATTATAAGCTTCATTATGCTAATCTTGTTTATATTGGAACTGTGTTAAAGTGTTTCATACAAAATGTTGATCCAAGATTTGTGCCTGTTCCAAAATTTAAAATATGCTAATTCTCTTCACTCGTAAATTGTTTATTATGTTTCCATTTCCTTTTGTTTTGATTTTCCATTTTAATTGTGGTTCTTACTCCTTTATGTTTTGTAGGACATTTGGAATAATACATGGTAACCAAAAGCTGCTGATCACCGACATTCAGATAAAACATGGTATGTTGTTGATGCAACAGATAAAGTTCTTGGAAGACTTGCATCGACCATTGCCATTCATATTCGTGGAAAGAATCTAGCCACCTACACTCCTAGTGTGGACATGGGAGCATATGTGATTGTGGTATGTGGTTTATATGTTTACTCATTTTTTATTCCAATTACGATGGTGATGGATTCTGAATGCATGAAGAAAATTGTGCTTCCACTGTATTTAATTTTGCAATCTTAGTTTATGTTGATTAGTTGAAGTTAATTTGTTAATTTGGTACTTTTGTAATGGCATCAGCTTCAGGTTGCTTCATGAATCATCTTTTCTTTTTCTTTGTTTTAGGTAGGAAACTGAAAATTTTATTTATAAGGATAAAAAAATACTCTTTTTTTGTCAGCCATGCGTATGTGTATACAATAATATTATTGCCAACCCAAAAGTAATGTCTAAATCAAAAAGATTAATGGATCTCATAGATTTAATCTTGTAGTCTATGTTTATGAAGATAGATCAACGGTTTTAGTGGAAAGTTGTTGATATACATGATAAATTGAATAGCTTTATTGAAAGTCCTATATATATACATTTGAACTTAGTAGTAGTTTATGAGTTTAGCTGAAATCAACGTCAACATAAATGTTGCTTTTACTTGATTACTTGAATCCTATTTTTATCTTATTGGGAAGGCCAGGAAAGAACTCTTGGTAGATGGTAATTTGCGCTGCTGTTAATTTTGACTCAGGCTTTGCAAAAGAATACCTAAAATCTTTGGAAACTCCTTATTGCCTAAAAAATAATAGAAGTAATTTCTGATGCAAGTTTGCACATTGGAATCTAATAGTAGTCTCTCCCAATCCTGAAATCCTTTATCTAATGTGGGAAGAAGTCTAATAGCAGCCAGCACCATAATGCCATATTCATAATATCCTCTTTTAATTGAATGATTTTTTTTTTGGTAAACTTCATCATCTGGATATATGCAAACTCATAGTTCCAAGCTCCTAATAGTTTTGGTGGAGATGTGGTTGTCTAGCATGTGTCGCTCTTGTGATTTTTTCCCAATGTGATTGTCATGTTCTGGAGACAGCTTTAGTGGATACCAAGCTAGTTTTTCACAATATGTCAATGGTCATACGTGCTCCTTACATAGCTCAAGTCATATAGTTTTTGAGCAGTACCTGACTGGTTTTTTGTTGTACTTGAACACAAAAGGTGAATGCTGAAAAAGTTGCTGTATCCGGGAAGAAGAGGACACAAAAGGTCTACAGGAGGCATTTGGGAAGACCTGGTGGTATGAAAGTGGAAACATTTGACCGGCTACAGCAGAGAATTCCAGAAAGAATTATTGAGCATGCTGTTCGCGGAATGCTTCCCAAAGGGAGAGTGAGTTCTCTAATTCTAACTCAGTTTGTGCGTGCTTGTTCTATAATTCTATTGTAATTCTCATTCTTTATCGCATAGTTGTAAGCTAAAAGGCTGATAGAGCTAGTCAAACCAGAAACTATTATCTGTTTGGTTTTCTTTTAATTGTGTCTGCCGATCATTTTTGTTCTAGCTTAAAGATCTTCACATGGTACTTACGCGGCTAACTGTTTGTTATGAGAAGGATAAAAATGAATTTTGAATAAAAGTTAGCTTTACCATGTTGTAACAATTTGTAATTACATCCTTCTGCTGGGTATGCATGCTTCAACTATCAGTATTGTTGATATTGACATTGATCACGAAAAATTCGTACCTGGTGTATGTGGAATGTATATATGATTTTTTGAAGCTTGAAGAATTATCGCGTTGCCATATTATTATTCTTCAATGTTTAACCAATTTCATTGATATGATATTTGCATTATATGTTGAGATATATTATATCTACTCAGTATATATTTACTTGACAAAGGACATATGCTTATTTTTACATAGCCATTTTTGTGTCAACTTTACCGGCCAAACCTCTATTCTCATTTTGTTCTTTAACTATTTAACACCTTTAAGAAACAATAGCGTTTATTTTACATTTACTTCCTCTATAATGAGTACTTCTTGTTAAACAACTCTGCCTCAGTTTACGAGTTATTTTATGCAGCTTGGTAGAACACTGTTCACCCATCTAAAGTTCTACAAGGGCCCAAACCACCTGCATGAGGCCAACAGCCAATTGAGCTGCCCATATGGGACAAGAGAATACAGATGCAGCGATAGATTTGAAAGCAGAACTCCAACTTGAGATACAGTGAGCAATTCCTCATTTTCTCCCCCAATTTCCATGCTTTCAAGTGTTTAGTTCATGGGGTACAAGTTTCATGCTCTGACTCCTGCCGTGCTAATACCTGTTGTTCATGTTCATAGTTTGCTTGTAGAGATATTTGAAATCGTTCTCATTATTCTCCTGCTATATTTGTTGGATCCGCAATTTCTCTTGGAAATGTATTGAATTTATTTAGCTGAAGCGGAAGGAAGTTTTTGTTTCTAGTATTTTTCTACGAGAAAATCTGCGGTTTCTTATGACAGAATTGAGTTCATGTTGGTCAAACTCACCGGTTACTTGGTTGAAACAAGTAGGAGAGCTTCAGGAAGAAAAAACACCTAAACATTCTCTGCCATTTTTTTATCATGTTTGGCTGTGCAGGAAAATAACGTTAAAAGAGACTTGGAAAGAGTTTTCCAAACGATGACAAATTTGTAGAAGCTTATATATATGAAGGGCTGAAAATGGCGAAAGAGGCTGGTCTGTGTCCATTAGTCATTGTGTCACTCCCGAAATCTAATTGATATAGTTCTGGGGAGAATTAGAAGTAAGTGTAAAGTTGAGTGGCTAATAGAGAGGAGATTAGAGAATCATAAGATGGGAACTGTTTTGTATTTAAGGCTATTTTCAGAACTTGCTATGGTGTTGCTCACAAGCTAGCGAAATAGCGTAGATGGTTCTATTTTGGGCAAGGGAAGCAGAAGAAAGTGAAGAAATGAACCATCTATGGTTCTGTTTAATCTCTTTATTTAAGACTAAACATTAATTCCATTGAACAAAGATTGTAACATAATTGAACTTAATTTAAGCAGAATTCCAGCAGTCATCAAACAACAGATGTCAAAATAATAAATAATAATCAAACAAATAAACCGAGAACGGCAACAAATTAAGGTTCCTTTTTCGTCTGTTGAGCTGTGCTTAGGTTTCCAACTCCCAAGTACATCAAATCTTCAATCCGTTGACAAAAACTGAGAACGAAGAAGAAAATGATTCCCAGAATTTCTTCGAGAGCAGCTTTAAACTATACACTTTCATTTCATTCACTCACTCACGTTTCGTCACAAATCCAAATTCAGGAATTGAACCCTTGAACCAAACTCTACTTCCAAAATTTCCTCAAAGATAGCTGCAAATCAGGTAACTTGCACTTTGAATAAAGCGCTTCCCTTCTTTTATTACATGGTTCATCACCAACCCATTCCTCCGATTTTGACATCCAATATTTTGTTTTCTGCACTTGCTAAGAAAAATCACTAATATACTGTTGTTGATAGATCATTGATGAATTGTGTAAAGCAGGGAGGATCGAAACTGCCTGGAAGTTGTTTCAGTCTGCCTGAATACAGCTTGTTGCCAGATGTTGTAACATGTAGCATCATGATCAATGGGCTCTGTAAACAAGGGCAGCAAGAAAAGGCGTATGATATGTTGCTGGATATGGATAAAATTGGTTGTGCTCCCAATGTAGTCATATTTGCCACTCTTATGCCCAGTTTCTTGGAAAATAATGATGCACAAAAAGTGGTTGATTTTCTTCACGAAATGGCAGAAAGGAATGTGATCCCAGATTCATCCACATTCTCCGTAGTTATAAAATTACTTGCAAACGATGAAAATTATCGGGAAAATCTGAATTTGCTTCCTTCATTTCCTGTCAAAGATTCTACAAGGCATTGACATGATGAATGAAACTGCTTTTGAATTTATGTCGATTGTTGGTTCCAATTCACATAATACTCCGCCAGGTTTGTTCATCGTTCTCAGTGTTGCTAGTGGATTGATTTTCATTCAGGATTAGGAGCATAAGCACTTGGTTCACTAATCGGCAAGCTAGAATCGACAAGTTTGCTCAAAAGAATGAGCTTTAGCATACGCCAGTACTGCACAGGCATATACATGCTGTGTTTCTTCTGCATCTCGCAAACAGTGAGTTGGTGAAAAAAGCTGGACTGCTGGAGGACTTTGATATCATGGCGGAAGCTGGAGGTTTCGGTATATGCATCACTAAGGAATTTAATAATATCTTTTACTGGTAGAACCCTGGAGATCCACTTATACTGCGCAGGCTAAGGAACTACTGCAATTCCTGACAGAGTCGTCTCTGAACCTCTTATTTCCGCAATTACAGTGACACCAAGTAAGTTTTCATGTCCTGTAAAAGAATTTCCTACTTTTCTTTCTTTCTGCCGACTTTCCCTGTGACTACTTTCTGTTTTGTAGACTTTAAAGTTGGTACTGGGGACAGGGGTTGCTGGTTGGAGCCATTGTTGGCATTGTAGTGGCTTCATGTGTGTAGTCGTCATACTGTTGTTTTTTGCACTCCGAAAGGTGCTATACTTCGTCGGCGACAAAAGGTAATACGCTATTGATAATGCAAAATCATTGTTGATTCTGTTTTGAAATTAATGTTACTGCACAACATGCCAGCAAAAACTTGTTATTTTTTTATTTTCAATTTCTGTTCTTGTTACAGAATTTTGTAGGCTAGATCTCCAAACTGATTATTTCACTCTTAAGATAAGTTAAATCTGCTACCATTAACTTTGATACCGCAAACAAAGTTTGTCAAGGCTGATTTGGACCTGTTTACAAGGTAAACATGATTTTTATATTATGCCATGGGATAAAAACCTGAAATACTATCAATTCTGACATTTCTGTTATTTTGACTATAGGGTACACTGTCAGGTGGTACAGCTGTTACTGTTAAGCTGCTCTACTCAAAATCAAAGCAACAGAACCTTGTGAAGCTTTACGGCTATTGTATTGAAGGAAACCAGTTGTTGATAGTCTCTGAGTACCTAGACAATAGTAGTCCAAGCACCAATTATTAAGCGCAATTCAGATGACCCCATTTTATGTTATGTCGATTATTTTCAATGTGAAATTTGAAACCTTATGTCTCAAGAATGATGTTTTGATTTATATATAAATGCTAAGGCTCCACAGTGGAAGCTTGTTGTTAGGAAATGACATTTTCCGTATACACATCTTTTTCAATATGTTCTAAAACCCCATTTATTTATTTATATAACTGTGGTCTTAGGCTGTGATAATTATCCGAGGAGACGAGACGAGAAGGGGTTTTGGTGTTGATTAGGATTCTTAATGAATGAATCTATGACAGAAAGAGCATTGGTTGGTGTTGTTTCATGCAATTATCATGCTGTACATATCTATGCTCTGGGGAGCATCTGTGTTGTTTCTTATTTCATAAATGGAATCCATTTTTCAACCACATAATTGAAGTCCCATATTCAGTTTGTCCATTTTGTTAAGAATATGTTGAATAAAATGTGATAAATTATATTCTTATTTCATAGATGGTGAAATTCAGGGACCTAAATGATAAGACCGCAAATTAGAAATAAGATCGAGTAAAAAAGGAAATTAATTGAGCAAACTATGAGAAAAAATGTTGACATCAGCCCTTTCGTAGTGATGGTGTAATTAGATTTTGGGACAGCTGAATGAAACATGCGTGCTAATGATAACCACATACTGTTACTAAGTGAGTCCCCCACAGACATTTTTTTTTTTTGCCTCTGTATCCCTCCGAGAAATCTTTGGCCTTCTAATCTATTTGATAATGCAATAAATTATCTATACAGATCAATCACCTTTGATCAAATACATAATCATCAACAACTTAATAAGGACAACTGCATCTAAAGATGGGTTTTTTGGGTTGCGACCAAAGAAGAATGTTAAATGAGTAGTGGGTTTTACTGGAGATGAAAAATAGACTACCATTTTTGGAGAAAAAGAAACTGATTGGGTTTTTTTTTTTTTTTTGAGAGAAGAGAGAGAGCAAGATTGAAAAATTAGATTTTGGATTTGTTGTAGTAATTACAATTATTTCTGTTAAATGACTTGGATGGAGAGATAACTGAGGGATGGTAAGTTATTATTAATCAATCAAAAGAATAGATGTCGTTGATCACCACCAAATCGTTGAAAAAACACTAATCAAATATATTTATTTAGATTTAGTTTAAGATTTCGAAATAGGAAAATTGTTGATCAATAATTTTACTAATCAATTTCATATTGGATGAAAAGAATTTGTATTCTTTTGTTTCATTAATTTTATCCAGTGGCAAGATTTGTATACAAAATCTCATTCCAAGTATCAGGAACACCAGCAAGACACCAATGGCTACAATCATTTCCCTTTTGGCCGTCAAGTCCATATATCGATGGATGCCCATCTGTTCTGAGCTGAGATAGCGTTGTTACGTCCAGCAGAGTTACTTTTGTTGACATGTTGCTTAAGATTTCTTTTACAATCGAGGCGGCCGGCGGCGAACCTCCGGGATATGTTGAACCATTTATCGGTTGGGTTTGTCCCTTGCATGTTGCTGATTTTGATTCATTCCATTCCTCCCCACTAGTTCACCAAATTGGTTGATAAAGGAAATGAGCACATTTTGAGATGGGAAACATTTTTTTTTTTAAGTAGTTCTCATATGCCGGCAGTTTTTAAATCGTGAATTTGGTGTAATTTAGTATTGAATTTTACAAATTTGCAATTAAAGATGCGAATAGGAAAAAAAGATATACAGATGCGCTGTCTGATTATAGAAATTATTAACAAGAATTGTATATGCTTACTTGTAATGGGTAGGAGAAATGCCCTGGAAGAAAACTTCGGTGATTGCAGGATTAACTGAAGAATCAACCCACTTAGACCAAGTAGTAAGTCCCTTTTTAAAAGCAACCAAACGATCCATATCCTTTTGTATATTATTTCCTTCTTGAACGTAGTCCCATCTACAAATAAAATAAAATAAGAATTTATCATTTCTACAAAGTAATCTCTCAATTATAATTGGTTTAGTAAGTGTGTACTCTTACGGTTGTTTACTTCCTGTATGGAGCCACCAATGCCATGTATTGAAAATAAGCATGTCATAACCTTTCCATGAATCTCCACTTTTAATGGAATCAAGCTTTAGAACTCTGCCTATCTTTTCTTTTACTATATCAACTAGAAAAGCGTTACGATCTAACTTCACAGATATGTCATACTCCTGCAACTTCCCGTGTAAATTTAGTGGTTGAACTAAGAGCACGACTTTATTAAATTATTGCACAGAAATTAACATTCTCAACTTCTTTCAAAAACAAGACAAAGATCACGTTACTGTTTTAAAGCCTACCGGTATATTAAAATTTGAGAGGTCGTTTTTTCCCCCGGGTGTGAAGTTTGCTTGGGGCAGTGAAGCATGCAACATGCATGTAAGTGACAGCCATTGATTTAGGCTGAGAGAGTCTCCTACAAACAATATTTTTTTGCCCGTATACCTCCTTAGGAAGTCCTGACCATTGAATCTGCACCACCATGGAAAAAAAATTGGGGTTCTGAGCTGCTCCCACGCACACAAATTCTCCCAATTCGAAGAAAAGTACTTGAACAACCCATGTCATTTCAACAATTATAGATGAACAATATTGTACTAAACGTATACTTAAAAGCTTCGTGTTACGAAAGGCTTATAACATTAATTTGTATTAAATTGAAAAATGGGTTAGTATTTAAGAAAATACGTATGATCACAAGCCCTTCTTAATGTAAATATAAAAAGATTATTAAACTTGCATTTAAATGAGAATTGTATTTAGTACTAAAAAAAAGTTTAACTCATCCATCACCAATATTGATATATAGGAATTTATGGAAAAAACTATACAGCAAATGATACTATGAAAGAGACAGAAAACTATTGATTGATGGGTACCTGGGCAATTCACAAGCAGTAGGCTTCCATTTATATTTGAGATATTCTTTATCAGGGCGACCATTTTTCAGGCAGTCAAATTCTCTCTCGATAAATGGACAGACTGATGTGTCGTAAAGAGGGTAAGAATCATCATAAACCCAACTCCCTTGGGAGAAATCACAGCCGCCCAATTTTGAATCACCAGCTACATCATGCACTTCAGCATTTGATAGATGAAGACATGAGATGAAAACAACAGCTGCAAAAGCAATATTGTAGAGAAAGAAATGAAACCCATTTCCCATTTTTCCCATTTTTTTTTCCTTTTTCTTCCACAGAGAAGGAAAAGGATAAGGAAATTTGATGATATGGGTTGGGTGCTTTGCGGTGAGAATCACACAATGTGTAAGGAATTACAATTATAGAGAGAAAAGTATATAGAAGAGTTTGGAAATGCTGTTAGGACAAGGGATTCTCTTGTGTTTGCCTTAAGACACAGACATGATTCTCTCTCTTTATTTTTTTTAAAGTTGGAATTACTTTTGTTAGAATACTTCTAGTGACTTAAACTCTAATTTCCCATCATTTATCTACTCTATGATTTGCTCAATGATTAATTTTTATTCTTCAAAGGAAAGCTTCCTTTCTAGTCATCTTCTACTTTGTTGCCAAATCTATAAAAGATTTTATTTCCGTGGTAGCAATTTGAATTGTTAATAACCATTAAAAAAAAATTCTGGCACTAGTGTCGGCAGAGAAATTTGATTGGAGAAGATGATATTTCACGTGCAAATGTGTTGGAATCTTATTACAAAGTCAATTGTATATATGGAATCTGAACTGTCTTTTGCCCTACAAATTGCTAGATGTTAAAAAATATAAAATTTTATTTATTTATATGGAAATGCAATGAATGAACACAACTTTGTTTCTTTCTTGTCATTTTCAAATAATAATTAATGAGAGATTCATGATAAGATTTGTGTGCTAATTGGAGAAGCTACATTAGGATAAATATGGGTTTGATTTAATTTGTTTTGGCAACTTAATCTGTAGTAATTTAATGGTCAATCCAATCCAACTCGTGAGTATAATGATAATATTACTTGTTTTATTATCTATTAAAACTAAGAGATAATTTTCAATAATGTAATTAATTATAAATAATCAAATATCTGTAGTACTAAAAGAATGTTCAAAGAATAAAATTGTAAAGAATTTGGTTCCAAGTATCTGGAACACCAGCAAGGCACCAATGGCTACAATCCAATCCTGTTCGTCCGCCAAGCCCATAAATTGAAGGATGTCCATCTTTACGCAGCAATGAGAGATTTGTTACGTCCAGTAGTTTCACTGGTTTTGTAATCTTGCTTAAAGCTTTCTTTAGCACCGCCACCGCCGGCGGCAGACCTCCCGGATAAGTCGAACCGGACACCGGTTTTTTCTGCCGCACACAGCTCTTTGCGCTTGGTTCATACCACTCCGACCCACTAATAACAAAATTTTAAAAAACACTTGTATTTATGTGATAATTAATAATTAATTATTCACTTGTTTGAGAGAAATTAACGTACTTGTAATGGGAAGGAGAAATTCCTTGGAAAAAGACCATGGATTTTGCAGGATCAATATTTGTATCCACCCATTTTCCCCACGTTGTTAGTGCTTTCTCGAAAGCAAGCATACGATCCATGTCTTTAAGAATTTTGCTTCTTGTTTGGATAAAATCCCATCTGAAATTTCACCCAAAGAAAAACATTTTATCTCATATGCATGAAAACATTTCTAAAATTTTTGAAAATATATATAAAGTTTTGGAGGTACGGTTGAGTAGGTCCTCTACGATTCCACCAATGCCAAGTGTTGAAAATGAGCATGTCAACCCCTTTCCAAAGTTTACCACCTTCAATGGAGTCAAG
>JAXCLQ010000005.1:17316584-17337367 GCA_035584115.1 Cedrela odorata | reverse complement strand
AAGGGAACAAATTATAGATTGAAAAAATAGAAACTCACAAACTAGTAAGAGTGGAAATGTTTGCAAAAGCTTTTGGGATTGGGCCCGTTAACCTGTTTGCAAGAAAGGAGCTGAAACAAGAACCATATATTAGATTCGATTCCAAAAATTTAAATTAAAAAAATGGCAGAGAAGAGTGATTAAAGGGATACTTGTAATTTTTGTATGTACGATAAAAGAGGAAGAAAGGAGAACATACATGTTGACGAGTGGCAGGGAGCCCCATTCTGGAGGAATAGTGCCATTGAGGTAGTTGCGAGTGAGATCACTGTGTGAAGAATGTCAGTCAGTTAAGTTCGTTATAATAATAATAGAGTAATTTTCGAGCTAATAAGGGGCAAAATTGGAATGAAAGAATTAGTTAGTAGTTACATTTCTTGGAGGAAAGGGAGCCTGACCAATTCTGGCGGGAGAACGCCTGGGAGATTCTGAGCCTTGAGAATTCTGCGATTTAAAAGAAATTTTGGGATTTTATTATTGCATTTTTAAATAAACAATAAATAAATATTCTTTGTTGGGTAGCAAAAATAATTTGTATTAACAGTTTACAGACAAAAGATTTAATTTAATTTATTATAATTATTAAATTATTTACAGGTTCCTTAAGTCAAAGTCAAGGATTATAAACAGAACATAGAAAAAGCAAGTTGGCCACTAGGCCACGTAATTAATTATCCTTGCTGGCTTTCGACGTAGTCAGCTGTCCTGTAGACTAGACTACACTGGTTTATCTTTTCAGGATTTTGCAAGTTTACTTTTTCTAATTGCGGATTTGTTCTTGATTCCATAAAATTACAATTATTTAACATCAAGTTATTAACAATTATATATGAATAAGTTGGGAGTATAGAGAGTGAGAGAGAGAGAGGCATACATGCTAACAACATGGCAAACGGTGCCGTTGACGAAGGAGCAATTGCAGGTGACAGCATTTTCTAATCCTTTCACTGGATTCTGATCAGCCCACCCTTCTCTACCACTGCATGGATCTACACTGAAATTCCAGTTCGTCTTCCCGAGGGTTTTAGCTATGTCCTGTAAAGCTTGCGCTGCAAAACATATATATATATATATATATATACACACACACATACATAACTTAAAACTGTTGGATTCAAAACTCAAAACCTTTACCAAGAGATGTTTACGTACCTTCACTTTCCGGGAGGGTGGCTGCAAAAGCAAGAGTTGTGAAGCAAAAGGCAGCAAGTGAAAGAAAAATTAGGAAACGATGAGGAAACATGTTTGTATCAAAAGATGATAATTTGTGTGGGAAGAATAATAAAAGGAGGAAGACTTTAGTTGGCCTTTAAGGGCGAGAAGAGAGTATTTTAGGCGTCTCCTCGATTGAAGATGATGATACATCAAGGCAAAATCAATCAAATAATTAAGGATTAAAAAATGCTATTGGTACGTGGTAGGGAAGGTGAAAGCGGCTTCCTAAAACTATATAATAATTTGCTGATGACAGATCTAATTTTGCGGCATAGTCAACTTGATTTAGTACCCAAATTTCTATCAAATTAAAGACTAGCACGCTATGCTTAACACATATATCATTATAATTAATTTACATAGAAAATAGCTTAAATGCCAAATTAAGTAGTTTATTTCGACCATTATTTATTAAAAATTAAGAAGAATAACTATCACTATAACTATAAATTATAAAGAAATAAGTATATATTTTACATACTTTTCTTTAATAGATCTCGGAATTAAGCGATGTATAATTTTCATTAATAGACCTAATAATAAAGCGATACACTTGCATATAGCGTTTAACAACAAAAAATTGGGGATATATTTTTTTTTCTAAATATTATATTTCAAAATTTTTCTTTTTTAGAAATTCATAAACAGATAACAACATGTTTAATATTATATTTTTCAAAATATTTATAAAAAAGAGAGAGAAAGATTAGCATGATGTATAACAAGTAGAAACTAGAAAGTCAAAGTACTAGTGATGGGGCGGCAATGGCATGATATTGGTGGTACGGAATATGAAAATAATAAATGTACAAATCCAGCTATAGATAAGTACTTATGTCCAATTATAGATGAGGTGACTTTGTATATGAAAATTGCATAATAATTGACTTCTTCAATAGATATACTTTGCATGGCTTGAAACAAAGCACTTCCTTCTCAGTTCCAAACAAGTGGGATAATCTCAAAATCTTATAATTTAAAACAAAAAAATTATAACATAGCATTTTTGTATTAATGGCATGCAAGTCAATAATCTATTGAAAATTTAACTTAGTGGTATTATTATACTCTCTCTAATCTCTGTTATTCCAATAGTCTGAATTCAAATATAGAGATCAACGGCAGATGTAGAAGACCCAGTAAACGGCCCCGTCAGTCGACATACTTTGTGTCTGGTTTCCGTTCACACTTTGTTCCTGTTCTATGCTGAATTGGTAATACTTTCTCATTGCTTCCAACTTGGTTTCATCAATGTTGGAGACACTTGAATCCGGAACAAACTCTTCAACTTCAACTCTGCCTTGCAGCATGATCACGACCGAAGACATCGGAGCCAAATAGGGCTACATTGATCATCACTATCACCTGTTCTTTGTCGAAATCTGAACCCAGATTTTGATATACCAGCTCCATTAAGTTTCCTTTCTCTTTTAATTCATGAGCCTAAAAAATGGTGAAGATACATGCGTTTGTTAGCGAAATGAGGAAAACAATCTGCTTTTTTTTTTTTTTTTTTTTTTTGTGTGTGTGTGTGTTTAAAAATAGAAAACAGTTTTCAAAAAACACATTCAAACAGCAGTCGAAAGCTTACCCAATCGAGAAGATAAAATGGATTCTCCTTTGGCTTGCAACTAGAGTTGCTTCTCCAGCAAACAATTTCCAAGGCCACGATTCCGAAACTATGAACATCTGCTTTATCAGTTAAATAGCTGCGCATTGCATATTCTGTCGCCATATATCCACTGCATCAAGATTTTGGATAATTCCATTGATGTTTAAGAGATGAAAAATGAACTCCTATATTTAAACCCAACGACCTTCTTTAACCAATTGACGTAGCATTCCAACTGAGCACAATAAACTCCAAATAGAAGTTACAATCTCTAGCACAACAATCTCTTCTTAACCAATGGACCTGGAACTCCAACTAAGCACAATAAACTCAAAATAAGAGCTACAATCTCTAGCACAACAATCTCCCCTCTCAAACAAGGCCTAGATTGTGGAGGCGTCATCCTTAACTAAAACAAATAAGTTCCACAATGGTATTTTGGGTTGGCTTTAGTACCAAATATACGAGTAAGTATCCGGCCCAAAAGACTAATACTTTGGCGGAGGAGCTCCTCGTATATTTAAACCCAATGACCTTCTCTAACTAATCTATGTTGGACTCCAACTAAGCACAATAAGCTCCAAATGAGAGCATAACAATCTCCCCAAAGCTCGAGCAAGGCTGTTATTTTCCAGGTACTCGTAAATAAGCAATAATTGATTCCCTTCTATGCAACATCCATAGAGCTTTACAACATTAGGGAGTAGCAAAGCAGAAATCATGCCAATTTCGTTAATGAATTCTCGATTTCCTTGATTTGAATTGGAAGAAAGTTGCTTGACTGCAATTACAGTCCCATCTGCCAGAAGGCATTGCGTATTTCAGAAATGCAGTAAGATTCATATATATTCTTGCATATTGGATTTGGAAGGAATTAATTATCAAGCATAACAAAAACATAATGTATCTTGTAAACAGGGCCAAAACCACCTTCTCCAATTTTGTTAGCAACATCAAAGTTGTTTATGGCGGCTTTCATTTGCCTCAAAGTAAAGGAACCAGTATGCAAGTCTAGACCCTTCAGATCTGTGGAAGAAACTTGTTTAGAGGAGACTCTTTCACTTCCACATTCCATCTAATTAAAATTTGAATGAAAGAACAAATGTTAATCTCATCTTAATTTAGTACCTTGTTCCAATGTACTTATTGATCTGAAAGAGCCCTTCCACCAAAGGATACCCACAACCAGGATTATGACAAATACTGCTGCCGCCGGGATTCCAAGCATTGTTCCTACGGATATAGTACTACTGCTTTCATTTTGATATTCTGTTGGGGGTATGAAATCTGCTTGAAGAGAGACATAGAAGTTACAGAAATAGCTGATAAAAGATGAAAATTAGAAGCCTTTTGTATTAGTATTAATTTAAACCTACCGGGATTAACAGAAATAGCTGATATAAGAGAACCATAAACTCCACTAACAGGGACACCAATTGTCCCTTTCTCATCAGTGAACTTTATCTCGGCAAAATGAAGGTTGACAGTGTAGTTTCCGTTTCCCATACAGAATCCATAGTAAGTTAAGGAGATGGGAATAATGCGACCTTGCATGTACAACTGGGAATCATTCATCAAAATTCTAGATGTATTTGTCTGAATATAAGAACCTGGATCAATTCTATCGTCCAAAGAGTGACCAGCGCTGCTAAATGCCCAATTGCTTCCACTCAAGGCAAAATTTGAAGGTCCTATGGATTTGAGTCATCTTCAAATGTTTTTTTAATTGACATTCACTTGTTCCCCGCCACAATTTATATGAAGAAAGTTGTAAGCTGAGAGAAGAAGCAGAATTTCAGTAACCAGTTGTTCAGAAAAATCAATTATGGCTAGAATTATGAAAGAATGTTCTGACTTACTTTTTGAACAGAGGAAGTTTCTCAAACATGAAACAATTCCAGTGCTGGAAAGACGTAATGTAATTAAGGTCATCAACAAAATAAAATAATTATATTATATAATTACGATTGATTGCAAATTTTAAAAAAAAGGATAATAACATCGGGGTCCCTAAGTTTTGATTTTTCGATAAAAGAGAGTATAGTTGATTCATTTTAATCAAATAGATCTTAAATTTTCTATTGAAATGACAAATTACCCTTGTAGTATTGAATTTTGACCAACAAAATATAATATGTACTATGTAGCTTAATAATAATAAAGGGTTATTCAGTCATATTAATGAGAAATAGAAATCACTATAAATAAAGAAACTATGTCTTTATCTGTGAAAACATCAAAAGCACAGATCCGAATGTTATTATTCCTAAATTAAATAGAGGCGAAATTGGAAACTAACAAATTATTGCCTTTGGAAGAGCTTGCAAAAAAGTTCCTACAGAGAATGGCACAAAGCATAAAGCTTGATCAGTATTTTGAAGATTACAAATTTTCTTAAATTAATCAGTTGCGAACATGCATGAATCAGACAAGACAGAAATATTCTTACACGCTTCGGTGTTGGCGGTTTGAGCCTGAGCTTTCAGCAGTGAAATTGTTATACTAAAGATCTCTGCACATGGATACGCGACCATCATTTTCAGCATGCGATTTCTTATAAACAACGTTGAAATTAATCAGATTAGCACGACTATTTAACAAATTACATGATGCATGTGGAAAGAGAATCTTACATGCTGTCTCCTTTTTCCAGCATCCAAGAAGGTATGGTTCATGTTAGCAAGTTTCCAGTTAAATATCAGACAAAATGACAATGAACTCAGATTCAGTTCATTCTGTCCGTTTCTTGCACAATATGCACAAAGTGCACTTCGATAAAGAAAATGCTTACTTGTAATCCACGTCTAATAGACCAGTAAATGCGCTTGGAATTACTCCACTTAGTTTGTTAAAGCTGAGATCTCTGCAGTAAGATTTATAGACAAAACATATATAAACTGATATGTCCAGATGTTCTTTTTTCTTATTCTGTAAAAATTAGAGGACATGCAAAAGAAAGCAAAGTATATACTAACAAAACTTTCAAGGTTGTCTTTTGCCCAAGAGATGCAAGCAGCTCCCCTTTGATATTGCAACTCCTCAATATCTTGTCACAAAACAAAACATTATGACTTTTTAACTTGCCAAAATATATATGATGACAATTTCTACGAATTGGGTATTACTGAATCAGTTTTCTTACAATGTCTTCATCTGCTTCATGTGATTAAGTGGAGGAAAAACTGCTTCAGTTTCATTCAAATCATTAATTCTCCTGCGTGTTGAAATTCAATCAAGAACTGGTATAATATGAATTAAATACACCATAATACACATGATATAATAAAACTGAAATCATTCACTTCGAAAAACCATACATACAAGTCAGTTAAATTTACGAGAGAAGTATCCCAAATGAATATGCAATTTTTGATGTTTTTAAAAATAAAAATTCATATATAAATAATGAATCAACCATGGAGAATATTCAATTTGTTTTAGAGGCTATCCACGTATAGACAACAGTAGAGAAAATTAACATTAATTGTATCTAATAAGGTTGGATTATCGATTACAAATTGCAATGAAAATCAAGAATTAAAACATGCTATTGGTATGTAGGTGGACGAATGTTAACCTAGCTAAAAGGTATTTTTAACTTTCTGGTGACGCCTCGATTTTTCTTCACATTCAACTTTAATTAACACTTAAAAGATTTGTTTTAATGAGTATTTCCTAATTTTAATTAATTTGATCAACTAATTAAATTAATCAATCACAAAACAAGAAAACAAAAGGGACAAGTAATTTTGAACTTGATTGAAATTTCCCAATCTGATATCCATAAGGCCACACCAAAAGAAAAAAATTCATTAAAAAATCAAACGATTATAAACATTAATGGATTTAAATAAAATAAAGACTCTCTTTTATTATTGTCGTTGTTGTGTTGAATTTTTTTTAGTGGACTTATTTAGTGAAATCTCCTGCTTTGTCACTTCAAAATTCCTTTGACAAATTCAACAATATCTCCTTATTTGATGTCGTTGAACTCCCTTCAATTAGTACAAATTTTTTTTTCCGAAAAATGCCTTGTTTATTTCTTAAATAATTATATTAAAAACATCTTAATAATACTTAGAAAGACTAATCTACAGGTTTATCAAAATAGAAATTATAACAACATAACGTGCAACAAAAAGATGTTTTTAGCCAATTCTGTAAACTCTAACACAGTTAATTAATGTTTAATAAAGAAATTAATTACTTGTGTCAATATGAATTTTTGTTTTCTACATCATTCGTTCATTGAATACACAAGCATTTTACTTGTCTTATAAATTTCCAAGTAACACCATACCAAATATTGGCAGATTTTAGAATAAAAATTCAGTGGTTTTTGACTTGTTGCTCATTGAATCATATATAAACCTCTTTACATTGTTGATATTCTCTTGTCAATTCCTACGTGAGCAATGGAAATTGTCTACGTTCACTCTTTCTTTGTTTATTATTACTAAGAACAAATAATTTTCTCATGCAAATTTCCAAAAGTTTAATCAATTAATTAATTAATATAATGTGTAAGGCCATATGGTCCACTAAACCGTGTGAATTTTCCTTTTGTTTTTTTTTTTTAAATCAATTTCGAAGAAATCATACAAATGAAAAAGTTTCAATTACGTAAAGTGATTAAATTTTCCATGACATAATTAACCAAAACCTTCACGTATTTATTTAATTATTCTCTAATTTTATAATTAATGTGAACTAAGATTATCAACATCCACGTTTTATATTGTGAAAGGATAAACTGTTGTTTGAAAATATTTTATAAAATATAAATTGTCAAAAGAAAGCCAGCAAAGCAATCCACCTTCAAATCTTTGACTCAACATCTAAAGCTGGCAACTTCTTAATAGTGATCATTTTATTAACATGGCAGGAATATTTTAAACCTGCGAAGGTGCTGTCATTGGTTAAGGGATTCTGTGTCAACGTAAATACATGGTTGGAAGTTGGGATATTTCATGAAGCTCAATTATTAGCAGTTTACAAAATTGACCAATTTTTTTTTTTTGGTTTTATTATTTAAAAAAATATATATTTTTTTTATAATACCGTGTGTGTCCTTTGTTTAGAAAAATTACAGACAAGCAAGCTGTCTGTTGACGTGGCTCAATCCATCTTGGCGGCTTTAAGGCAGCCTGCTGCAGTTTCGTCAACCCTTTCCACCCACCCTTATACCTTTTCACTGTTTTACGAAACACTTTCATTGTCTTCTCCATCCTTGACGCTGACCCTTTCATTTTTCCCCCACATCCATACAACGTACTTTCAACTTTCTCACACAGCAATCAATAATCATTCATCAACCGCCCCATCTCTCTCTATTTATTATATATTGATATCTACTTGTTTTCTGAAATTATTTTTCAAGTTTTAGTTTTTGTTTTTGGTTTTCTTTTAATTTTACGACTTTGACCACATGCCATTAGGACGAACAGGACAAGCACCTTCCGTATTAAAACGAAAGCAAAACCAATTCTTTGGCTGTTATCTACTCGTCTCTTCTAAATTCCATCTCCTTCCTCTTCTTCTTTTCCTCCAACAACTCCATTACTCTTTCTCTCTAAACAGAACGCATCATTCAACTTTGTTTCTTTCGCTACTGCTTGTCGTTTTGTTGTTAAATTGAGCAATACTTCGGCTGAAACACCTAGGACGAGCAGTTTTTGTCGCAGAGTGAGATGGGTTTTCGTTTCTCCATCACCAGAATTATTTCTGTCCTTGCTTTTGGATTTTTGGTTCTGAATTGCTGTGGAAAGTTTGGATCTCACGCTCAAGTTTTGCCTGATGAAGAAGGTAAGTACACTCAATTAATCACTCTTGTGTACACTTTCCATATTTGGCAAAGCACAAAGTTTTGGTTTTTCTTATTTTCTCTGTTTAGTTTGACAATTTTGTGAAAGAATTTATTGTGTTTGGTTGCCGAGAATCGGATGGAAAAGGTAGGAAAATTCCTTCTCTTTTTCATACATGAGAGGGATTCCGAATCATTAATTTATGACGTTCCTCTGTATGGTTCTTTTGAATTTGTTCTGTTTTTAACAATTTTTTTGAGTGAATTACTTTGTTTGGATGGAGAGAATTCAAAGGAAAATTAATAAATAAATAAATAAACATTAGAATTACATTTTTTTTAATTACGTGGGAACACTAAAAGAATCTGATTCCCTCTCTCAATAATATCTCTTTTTTATTTATTTTTTAATGTTTGTTTAGAGATAAGCCTCTCCCCCTCTCTCTGAAACTAATTTACTATAATTTGTTTGGTTGACGAGAATAATCAGCACCCACAAACTTAAATTAATTCAATTATGTTCAAAACTTTGAATTCATTTTTCTTCTTTCAATTTAATGCTTATTCTCATAATATTAATTAGCACTTAATTGATATGATTTCCATATTTTGCCAATGTGATTCCTTGAGGATTGTCATTTTCGTTGGCATTTAGAAAGAGAAAAACTTTCTTTTGAAATGATGTTGATTTTTCCTCTGTCCATTTTTGGATTATTAGATGATGTGGGATCACATGGGTCTACTAATTCTGTACATCTGCATTAATCATGCAAAAGAATAGCATTATCATTTTTGACTATCTTCACAAAAAAACAAAACTAAGCAGTATTTTTCTTGCTACTTGGTTTAGGAGTTGGGACATTTTTCTGTGACAGGTCTGTGACATTTATTTTCTAATTATGGACTAACAGTTACAGATCACTCATCAATTACTATCAAAATGTCCATAGTCCATGTGGGCTTTGATTCTTTTGGTTATCTTGTTGATGGTTCTGCTTTTGCTACTTTTAAATGTGTTTTTAAATAGTCATAAGTTCTTCTTTTATCTACTATGTAATATGCGGTTGAAATATACAAAAACAACTCTTAAGGATAAGCATTCACCTGAAATGCTTCTCTGCAAAGCGTTTTTGTATATCATAAAAGCACTTAAGAGTGCTTTTTGTAAAACATTTGACGCTTTAGAACACCTTTGCCTGAAATAAAAACAAGAATACCTTGATGCTGAGCTTATACTTGATGGAGACAAACAGACACGAGAATACCTATTTTTCTAGATTGAGAACTTAATTTGTGATGTGTGAATATTTTTGACATTACTGTCTGGAAGGCGTATTCAGATCTTGACCATGTCCATCATCTATAACATAGTCAAATTTGAAAATATAGCTCTCGTATTTCAAATTTAATTTTTTACTCTGTCTTTTTTTTTTTTAAGCTGTCTCAGTTCATCTTATTTTGACCTTGAAAATTGGTAGTGGGTCAATTTAGTTCATGAAATTTTAATGGTTCAATTTGATCTCATTCAGAAGATTATACCTGCTGTTTATAGCATGTCCTTACTTATATGAAATTGTTAAACTTAATTTGTGATATGTGAATATTTTTGACATTACTGCCTTGAAGGAGTATTCAGATTTTGACAATGTCCATCATCTTAACATAGTCAAATTTGAAAATATAGCTCTAGTATTTCAAATTTAACTTTTGACTGTCTTTTTTTTTTTTTTTAAGTTGTTTCAGTTCATCTTATTTTGACCTTGAAAATTGGTAGTGGGTCAATTTATTTCATGAAATTTTAATGGTTCAATTTGATATTATACCTGCTGTTTATAACATGTCCTTGCTTATATGAAATTGTTCAACTAATGAACTTACTTTCTTATTTCCGTGTAACAGTGAAAACTCTCCAAACAATTTTCACAAAACTGCAGTTCAGAAATGGTCAAGTTAACCAAAATTCTTGCACTGATGGTGCCTGGAATAATGATATTGGAAGCAATATAACATGTGATTGTAAATTTAGCAACAACACTGTTTGTCATGTCACTATTATGTATGACCTTGTTCCTTCACCTTAATTCCATCTTTTTATTTTCAGACCTTCCTTTGTTATTTTATATTACGTTAATTTTATTTTTATCTGGGAGTGCCAACATAACTAACTATAGTTTCCTGGTAATCAACTAATTTTTTCGTATATTGGTTTTAATTTTTCACTATCAAATCTGGGCCTAAATCCTAATTTTGGTATTTTATTTGGCTTCTTGTTTTCTACCTCTTATGCCTTTGTTTTTGGTATCACAGGTATTTGAAAACTGTTAATTTAGTTGGAAGTATGCCTGAAGAGTTCGGAAATCTTACTTTTCTTCAAGAACTGTAAGTGCATGTTTTTTTATTAGCAGATTTCTTATAATGAATAAAGGAAAGATCAAGTGATCGTAGTTAATTTTACTAACGTTGTGGAATGTTCTCTTAATCAGATGTTTTTTTTTTTCAAAGATTGATAAGTGAAGTTGGTTTTAAACAGTGATCTGACTCGCAACTTTATCAATGGATCAATACCTACGAGTTTTTCTCGTCTCAAAAATTTCACCAAGCTGTAAGTTACTCTTTGCTTTTGTTATCTGAGGTGTATGAATTCCTTGCATTTGTTGCGGTTAATTTGAGGGACTTTTTCAATTGCTTATGACTCTGTTTGCATTGCAGGCTTCTTCTGGGAAACAATCTTAGTGGTACGATTCCTCCAGAAATTGGTGACATTGCTACACTTGAGGAGTTGTAAGTTATTGACCAAAGTCTATTCTTAAATGAAGAAATAATGATTTGAAACATCAATGTCAATTTAAATCTGTGTTTTCCAGGGTCTTGGAAGATAATGGACTAGTAGGACCTCTTCCTGAAAACCTTGGAAATTTGAAGAACTTAGAGAGAATGTAAGGCTTTCTGTCATGCAACTTACCATTTATTCTTTTTCTGAAGAATCAGGCAACCCTTTTTTCTTTTTTGCTACGGTGGAAATTGTAACCTTCTTTCTTTTTTGTCGTTCAACTCCTGCAGGCTGCTTTCTGCAAACAATTTTACGGGATCAATACCAGAATCATTTGGCAATTTGAAAAACTTAACTGATTTGTAAGTGCCTTAACTTGACACAAATATATACAAATATAGTGTTCTGAATTCAGAAATTGCTGCTTTTAATCATCATTTGCAGTCGTATAGATGGGAGTAACTTGACCGGGAAGATACCTGATTTCATTGGGAACTGGACTAAACTTGATAAACTGTGAGTGTTTTGTACTGCATTCCGTTTTGTATACCCACATATGTACTTTTTTTTTTCTTTTAGTTTAAATAAAATACAAATGTTTTTATGTCATTGTTAATGTTATCTGAGAGATCTTGAATCTATTACAGGCATTTGCAGGGTACATCCATGGAAGGGCCAATTCCTTCCACTATATCCCAGTTGAAAAACTTAACCGAACTGTAAGCACTTAGCCCTTGTGTTAACATTCTTGTGCTTGGCTGCAATTAGGAAACATTTGAACGATTGAATAACTGATCATTTCTGATGTGTATCCACTTGTTTAGGAGGATATCTGATTTGAGGGGATCGAGTTCACCTTTCCCCAATCTGCAGGATATGAAAAAGATGCAAAGAATGTGAGTTGACATTTACAATTCACTGCAACACAACTTCTTATATCACACATTTTTAAGAACATTAACTTATCAAGTAATTTGAATTCTGTGTACCAGGATGCTAAGAAATTGCTTGATTACTGGTACAATCCCAGCATACATTGGGGATATGACAGATCTAAAAATTTTGTAAGTTAGCTTTTGTGAGAATCTTTTACAAATATGTGTAATTTTTATAGATTCATGCTTTTATGGACCTATTTTATTATTGTAGAGACTTGAGCTTCAACCAATTGACCGGTACAATTCCGGGGACACTTGGGAATTTGAAGGCCATAGATTACATGTAAGTTAATAAATACATTTAGCAAATCCACACACAAAATTATTGACATCTCTTAATTTCTGAAATTGACCTTCATTTACTTATTGATTGCTTATTTACTAAGCATCCTGATCTGATGTTTCTTTGATTTAGGTTTCTGACTAACAACTCACTGACGGGAACAGTACCCGATTGGATGCGAAATAGTGACAAGAATTTGTAAGTCTCATCTTTAAGCTGCGAATTTTTATTGAAGATTTGAGTCCGTCATTTATAATCTCATTATCTATTCCTTGGAAAAACTTTTTGCAGGGATCTATCTTATAACAATTTCACAGACCCATTTCCATTTACTTGCCGAGAGTCTGAAGTGTAAGCATTCTGTATTGGTTATGGTGTAATTTAAAATCTTTCCTTTGATATCTCCATTATTCGTAGATTTTCTTCTGTCTTCTAAAATTCTGCTTACATCGGTTTGCAGGAACTTACTTTCTAGTTTTTCATCCTTGGGGAGCAACTCGTGAGTTATTTACCTTTTATTATAATTATTATTATTATTATTATTATTATTATTTAATAGAATCTCTTTTGGTGATTAACTAAACGAAAATTTTCAACTGATAGAAATTCTTGGTGCTTGAAGAAGGACCTTACCTGCCTTGAAGATGCCGAACGTAAGAATAACTGCTTGTCACATTGTGTTTTCATGAAATGCAATAACCATATGATAACCTATCATACTCCCAGTAGAATTATTTTATAACACTTTTTTTTCTTTTTCGTATCCGCAGATCATTCCTTGTTTATTGACTGTGGTGGGAGTGGAACAAAGTTTGACGACCATAATTATGAAGAAGATCTAAACCCAAAGGGCCCATCAAACTTTGCTTTGGTAGGAAACAGGTGGGGTTATAGCAGCACAGGCGTTTATCTGGGCAATGAAAGTGCTTTGTACAGAGCAACAAACGATTATGGCCTGAACATAAGTGGTGCAGAGTATTACCAAACTGCACGCCTTTCGCCACAATCACTCAGATATTATGGCTTGTGCATGCGAAAGGGAAGTTATACTGTGAGGCTACACTTTTCTGAAATAACGTATACCAATGACCAGACATATAGAAGCCTTGGAAAGAGAAGGTTTGATGTATCAATTCAGGTAAGCAAGCATAAAAAAAAAAACAAATTTTAACCATTAGAATTTAGTGCAGATTTTTGGTTAAGCTTGAAAATTTCTAACTTTGAATGTACTCAGGGGAAAGAATATCTGAAGGACTTTGATATCATGGAGGAAGCTGGAGGCGCCGGTATAGGCATCACCAAGGAATTTAATAATATCTCTGTCACTGGTACCACTCTGGAGATCCACTTATACTGGGCAGGCAAAGGAACTACTGCAATTCCTAATAGAGGCGTCTACGGACCTCTTATTTCTGCTATTACAGTGACACCAAGTATGTTTTTATGTTCTGTATAAGAATTTCCAACTTTTCTTTGTTTCTGCCAACTTCTCCTGTAACTGCTTTCTGTTCTTGTAGACTTTAAAGTTGATACTGGGGGATTTTCGGCTGGAGCCATTGTGGGAATTGTAGCTGCTTCATGTGTAGTTGTCATACTGTTGTTGTTTATACTCCGACAAATGGGTTACTTGGGGGGAAAAGACCTCGAAGACAAAGGTAATATTGATTCTGTTTTGGAATTAATAAAATTGTGCAGCATTCCAACAAAAATTCTGATATTTTTTATTTTCAATTGCTTTTCTTGTAACAGAACTTCGTGGGCTAGATCTACAAACTGGTATTTTCACTCTAAGACAAATTAAATCTGCTACCAATAATTTTGATGCTGCAAATAAGATTGGTGAAGGTGGATTTGGACCTGTTTACAAGGTAAACATAATTTTAATTTCATACCTTGGGCTAAAAACCTGAAATACTATCTTTACAGTATTCTGAAACTTTAGTCATTTTTATTATAGGGTACACTGTCAGATGGTGCAGTAATTGCTGTTAAGCAGCTATCCTCAAAATCAAAGCAAGGGAACCGTGAATTCGTGAACGAGATAGGCATGATATCTGCTTTACAGCACCCGAATCTTGTGAAGCTTTATGGCTGTTGTATTGAAGGAAACCAGTTGTTGCTAGTGTATGAGTACCTAGAGAATAATAGTCTTGCTCGTGCGCTTTTTGGTAATTGCCTCACTAACATCTCATAGACATTTCTAGAATTAACCATGACAGAACTTTCTCTCCCTCTAATTTTCTCGTCTTTTAGGTAAAGAGGAACAACAGCTTCACTTGGATTGGGCAACAAGACAGAGGATATGCATAGATATAGCCAGAGGATTAGCTCATCTTCATGAGGAATCAAGGTTGAAAATTGTTCACAGAGACATAAAAGCAACCAATGTGCTGCTTGACAAGGACCTAAATGCTAAAATATCTGACTTTGGTTTAGCTAAGCTTGATGAAGAAGAGAACACCCATATTAGCACGCGTATAGCCGGAACAATGTGAGTTCTCTCTCTTTAATTTCGCTTTGATAAATTACATGGGTGCTGAATATTTTAGTTGCTCCTCTAAATCTTCACAGGCTTGTGCATGGTCTTATTTGATAATTTGATATTTGTTTCTTCTTCAGAGGCTATATGGCTCCCGAATACGCAATGAGGGGTTACTTGACAGATAAGGCAGATGTCTACAGCTTTGGAGTTGTTGCTTTAGAGATTGTTAGCGGAAAGAGCAACACTAATTACAGGCCAAAGGAGGAGTTCGTTTATCTTCTTGATTGGGTAATTAACTGCCTTCTGCAATGACATACATTATTTATTAAATTTTTTATTTTTGCTTTGAGATTGTGAATGACATTCATTTTTACTTTTTCCCTTCCTGGAACTATAGGCATATGTTCTGCAAGAGCAAGGAAATCTCCTGGAACTTGTTGATCCAGGTCTTGGTTCAAAATTCTCCAAAAAAGAAGCCATGACAATGCTTAACATAGCTCTTCTATGCACAAATCCCTCTCCCACTCTCAGACCATCTATGTCTTCTGTAGTTAGCATGCTTGAAGGCAAAATTGCAGTCCAAGCACCAATTATTAAGCGCAATTCAGATAACCAGGATGCAAGATTCAAAGCCTTTGAGATTCTATCACAAGACAGCCAAACCCGTGTCTCAACAAATTCTCAAGAAAGTCAGATGCAGAGAACCATGTCAATGGAAGCACCATGGACAGATTCCTCTGTTTCTGTCCAAAATACTGATGAGACCAGAGAGCATTATTCATCAAGCATGCTTCTTAACAAGGATCTTTACAACATTAGTTCATGATTGTAATTGGAAATTTGAGAAATGATGCTTTGAAATTGTTTGATTTAAAATTTAATTTCATTCATGTGGCAGAAATTTACCTTGTTAGGACGAAGAAGAAATGTGTATTTATGTATTTTTGCAATTAAAAATAGCCAGAATCCGAGTGTAAAGAAGAATGACTTTCATTTAAAGTCTCTTAGTCGTTAACATGTTTCTTTAAAATTTCAGCACTCAAAATGTTCTTTATTGAATCTCTTTAGCATTAGAGTGGGAAAGAGATTTAATTTATATTGTGAAATATTTAAAATTAGAAATAATGTCAAAAGAACTGTGTTATAAAAATATACCATACTGGTTGGTAATGCAGAATATCATGAATCTGATTTCTTATATCAAACATCAAACTTGCCAATATCAATTATGTTGCTGCATCTGGGTGTGTGTGCTGTGAATAATCAGACCAGACCCTTTACATGGTTCACTCTCTCCAGCTCTGGCGGCATGAAATTGGAACAAAAAATCGCAGGAAGCAAAAATATTGAACTCTGTGTCACACTGCATCTTATCCTGAAAAGCTGATCTAAGATTAACCAATCACAACCGTATGATGAGTGATGAGCTATTAAAATTTCTCATTGGTTGATGCTCGAAAGGAATCTAAATTCTCCAATCATTGAGCATTCCAAGAAAACATCAGTTATGTAGTACCATTTCATCATTTCCCTCCTATAAACATCCGAATTTTGGTTATTACAAACTCACCCAGGCCATTTTCATTTATTTTTCTCTTGTGCAGCCATTAAGCCAAATCCCTTTTCTGCATATTCTTTGCCATGGAAGAAGCTAACATTTGTGAATTCGGTCATGTTGCCATTGATGAAGATGGGATTTTCACCATGGCTGGTGAAAGTTGCGAATTTGATTGCAGAAACAATTTGAAGTTAAATGGGCTATGCAATTTGCTGAAATGTTGTCTGGTAAAATTTGCCATTAATGGAGCTGACAGAATGTTCAAAGATCGAAAATTCAGGAAAACCAGTTCTTTTGTTATTGGCTTGGATGAGGGATCAATGTTGCAAGACACTCATCAGGTTCATCATGAAAAATATAAATTTGCACAGAAAAGAAATAAAGTTAACACCAGTGCTTGGAATAATGAGTACATGAATGTGTCAAAAGTGGTAAATTCTTCTGCAGGGAGAATTATTGAATTTCCTGTGAATGTTCTTGCTTTCTTTTCAGTGTTACTGACAAAATTTACTGGATTTCAATTCAATCTATTTGTTAGTTTCTTTACATTTCCAATCTGGTTGTCATATTCTTCTGTAATGTTCTTCTTGTTTCCATTTCAAACTCCGAGGCAAGTGAGAGGGTATCCGGTGAGAAAACTTTTGAGAATGTTGGGTGTCTCTGGGAAGATTGTTACCGGAAAAGCTATCAGATTTGCTTGGGCTTGCTTTTCGTCAATTTATATCTGTTTCATGCTTCTAGGATTGTTAACATCAGGGTTTTTATTTGGTGGCATTTTGATGAAATACCTGGTAGAGAAACCTATTCAGGCAACAGAAACCCTGAATTTTGATTACACGAAAGGCAGTCCTGTTGCTTTCGTGCCAATCATGCCTTATCCTGGAATGGGTGATCCTTCAAGCCTAATTGTTAAGGACAATGTAGAACCTGGGAAAGATGTCAGCAGTCGAGCCATTCCTTACAATCACAAGTTGCATCTCACTGTTTCATTGACAGTTCCTGAATCTGAATACAACAGAAAACTTGGTGTTTTCCAGGTATGAACTATGATAGATACCTCTCACAATCTTTAGTTCTCAGTTCTATTATTGAATTTATTTTTTATTTTTTTTTTTTGTGCTTGTAGGTGAGAGTGGAATTCCCGTCGGCATATGGCAAAATCACAGGCAGCTCAAGCAAGCCCTGCATGCTGAAGTTCAAAAGCCAATCTATTCACTTTGTAGAAAGTATTACGACCAGTGTTCCTCTTATTGTTGGTTTCCAATCTGAATCCCAAATCCTGAACATAAAAATGAACGAATTCACAGAAGCACTTGAGCCTACGGCATGTTTGAAAGTGTTTCTGGAACAGCGAGCAGAATACAGAGCTGGGGCTGGTATACCTGAAATATATGCAGCATCATTGACACTTGAATCAAAGCTTCCTCCATTGGAAAAGATCATATGGAATTGGGGGAGAGCAATTTTTGTATGGACAGGTTTTATATGTTTCGCGACAGAATTGCTGATTGTTCTAGTCGTTTGTAGATGGATGATCATCCCAAGAGGAAAGCCAAAAATCGTTTATAGGAAAAAAGGGGATTCAAACATTATTTCATGGAACAAAAGCAGCTGAAATTATGGCTTCCAAAGATTTTGAAGGGGAAGAACAGCAATGGAAATGCATTCAATAAGAATCAGAACATTTACCAAACGATTTGTTTTATTTTGATAAAAATGTTTACATAAATTATAAATGATTGCATAATGTTATGAATTGACAATCTAATTTATCCATATTTTACAATAATAATTATAATAAGATGAAGAATATAAATCATATTGGCATATTATCTATGACACAACAACTGCTGGAACTCTTACCACAATCGTGAACCAACACCTAATGAGATTGAGGTTACCACAATTATACTCGGCACTTATATCACACAATCTCCTACTTTATATTTGAATTTGAGCACGTATATTAGCTTTAGGATTGAAGGAAACAGGAGAGACTTTTAATGAGATTTTGCTTGGATAATAGAAAGTTTAACGTCAACTACTGTGTACTCTTTATTGAGGTCATGTCATTCGAATATGAATAAACGTAATTACTCTATATGATCAGTGCAACCATAAGACTATAATGTTGTCATGATTTATTAGTTGTAGTTTTTATTTCCACAAAAATAATAAAAATAAAATAAAATCTGTGTAATAGTTATACTTTTAACTTATTTTCATACTGAATTATTACACAATAGAGTGCCGTTCAAATTTCTATACAACTAGACCAACTCTCAAAAACTAAAAACAATAGGTGAAGAAAATTAAGAGGCCAGAATACAGAGAACGTGTCTATCAATATAATATTTGAATATTCACATGTGGTAGTTTTGTTAATGACCCTGTGACTATATACACTTCAACTGAAAATTGTGGAGAGCTAAGACAATCAAAACTCAAGTCCACTATTTATCTGAACAGAGAAAGAAGGTCGACCAATGCTAGAAAGCGGGGCATCAACTCTCATCACTATCCCGGAGCTCCCGACATTGCCATTCCATTTGGACCTGCCAAACTGCAAAGGAGGAAAAGAGGTGGCATGTGAGCTATAAAAATTCATACATATGAAGACAAACATGAATCCATAAGGATCAATTATCATACGATAGAAATTATACAACAAACTTGAGATATATGAGCTGGGAATCAAACAAAGAGTCTGTCGCGGAGGGAAAGGGGAGGGAGAGAGGAGGGAAAAAATGTTTTGTAACCATACATCGCCATGTGGAACGATCATTCCAGGCAGGTTGTCTTGAGCAACAAAAAGAACACTATGCTGTGAATGGAATCATTGGAGCTGATTCTAAACTGTATTCCATACACTGACAGGACACTAGTTCTGTACTATCTAGCATCAATATCATATGGTGGCATAACAAAAAGAATGCCGATTTACAATCTAATAAAGGATCTGATTTAGGAAAATGATAGTTAAAACTAGTTGATCACTGAACAACAAAAACAAATCGCCCTACATAAATACGTTGGTTGATTTTATTGACAAACTTACACAAGTCCTTAAGATGTGAAATCTGTGAAAATAACATTTACTTACAGATATTGATGCAAATGCCGAAGGATGTGTCATGAATGTGTAGCCATAGATAAGACTAAGTTTTTCCTTCAAGGAATGAATAAGTTCTGCTTGCAGCCCAGGATTGCTTCCACCAAGCGTTGGGCATAAACTGACCAAGATTTAAAACAAGAAACCATAAGAATGAAAATGCCATCACCAAGTATCATATAGATTGAAGAGCAAATAGGTAAAACTTGAAGCAACTGAATAAATTAACAATAATGGGATGCATCTAAATAGAGCTTCTTTCAGTTTCTGGGGTTCCAAATTTCATTCCATCGTCATCCCAGGCCCCAGTTCGGGCCAGAAGCACTTCAAATGCTGTTCGACAATAAAGAATCAGGCTCTATGCGAATAAGTCACCAAGTGAAGCAGCATGGAGATGTTCGACAGGTCTGCTAATAACTACAAACGTCGAACTTTGAACAACAAAATAATAGAAGAATCACATTCTCATTTCATAAGTAGAAGTGAGTATATGTAATCTTACCTAAATTGGACGGTGGGTGTCACCATGAGACCAGATCTCTGCCAAGCTAATGCTTGTGAAAGGCCCAATGTAAACGATTTATCAGGCCATTGCACCATTGGTGTTATGCGTGTTCCCCACTTATTCTGTTAAAATTTGGGAAATATAAAGAGTTTAGTTACCATGAAGCAAGGGCAGGAAGACAAATGTGAAATTTATATATATAATTTATTATAAGTCATTGAAACCAATTCATTAAGAGTCAATAAAGCCTAATTTACTAAATCATTTTTCCATTCCCATTCCAAGTATACAAACTAACCTTGCATGAGAAGCTGAATCTCATTTCTCCTGGATATTGACCTTGAGCTTGGAGAAGGCCCCCACAAAGAGGTAGGAAAGCACTAGTAGTTAGACCCTCGCCAGATACATAAGTGAACTGCCCATTAGGAAACTGCAAATCCACAAACGACTGCAAGGAGAGAGAGAG
>JAXCLQ010000005.1:17285395-17311086 GCA_035584115.1 Cedrela odorata | reverse complement strand
CTTGAAAATTGGTAATTGGGTCAATTTAGTTCCTGAAATTTTAATGGTTCAATTTGATCTCCTTCAGAAGATTATACTTGCTTATATGAAATTGTTCTACTAATTAACTTACTTTCTAATTTTTGTGTAACAGTGAAAACTCTCCAAACAATTTTCACAAAACTGCAGTTCAGAAATGGTCAAGTCAACCCAAATTCTTGCAGTGATAGTGCCTGGACTGATGTTATCAATATTGGTCCAATTGTAAACAATATCACATGTGACTGTACATTTAGCAAAAACACTATTTGTCATGTCATTACCATGTATGACCTTCATACTTTACCTTCCACGTTTTTTTTAATATTCAGACCTGACTTTGTTATTATATCACTTTATTTTATTTTAATGGGAGTGCCTACATGTAACTAATTATATTTTCCTGGTTGACAACTAATTTTTTCATATATTGGTTTTAATTTTTCACTATCAAATCTGAGCCTAAATCCTAATTTTGGTATTTTGTTTTGTTTGTTGTTTTCTACCTCTTATGTCTTTGTTTTTGGTATCACAGCTCGTTGAAAAATGCTAATTTAGTTGGAAGTATGCCTGAAGAGTTTGGAAATCTTACTTTTCTCCAACTACTGTAAGTGCATGTTCCTTTATTAGCACATTTCTCATAATCAATAAAAGAAATTTCTGGTGATCATAGTTAATTTTACTATCATTGTGGAATGTTTGACACTCTTTATCAAATGTTTTTCTAAAGATTGACAAGTGAAGTTGGTTTTGTTAAACAGTGATCTGACTCACAACTTTATCAATGGATCAATACCTACGAGCTTTACTCGTCTCAAAAATCTCAAATACCTGTAAGTTTTTCTTTGCTTTTGTTATCTGAGGTGTATTAATTCCTTGCATTTGTTGCAGTTACTTTGAGGGAACTTTTTGATTTGCTTAAAACTCTATCTGTGTTGCAGGTTTCTTCTGGGAAACAATCTTAGTGGTACAATTCCTACAGAAATTGGTGACATTGCTACACTGGAGGAGTTGTAAGTTATTTGCAAAGTCTATTCTTAAATGAAGAAAGAATTATTTGAAACATCAATGACAATTTAAATCTGCATTTTCCAGGGTCCTAGAAGATAGTGGACTAGTAGGACCTCTTCCTGACAACCTTGGAAATTTGAAGAACTTAAGGAGAATGTGAGGCTTTCTGTCATGCAGCTTATCTGTATTATTTTTCTGAAGAATCAGGCAACCCTTTTTTTCTTTTTTACTACAGTGGAAATTTTAACCTTCTTTCATTTTTGTTGTTAAACTCCTGCAGGCTGCTCTCTGCAAACAATTTTACGGGATCAATACCAGAATCATTTGGCAATCTGAAAAACTTAATTGATTTGTAAGTAACTTAATGCTACACAAATATATAGAAATATAGTGTTCTGAATTCAGAAATTGCTGACTTTTAATCCCCACTTGCAGTCGGATAGACGGGAGTAACTTGACTGGGAAGATACCTGATTTCATTGGGAAGTGGACTAAACTTGAAAAACTGTGAGCTTTTTATACAGCACTCCATGCAATTTGTATACCCATATATGTACCTTTTTTCTTTTAGTTTAAAGTAAAATACAGTTGTATTTATCTTATTGTTAATGTTATCTAAATGAATCTGTTTCAGGCATTTGCAGGGCACATCCATGGAAGGGCCAATTCCTTCCACTATATCACTGTTGACAAACTTAACTGAACTGTATGCACTTAGCCCTGGTTTTAACATTCTTATGCTTGACTGCAATTAGGAAATATTTGAATGATTGAATAATTGATCATTTCTTATGTGTGTACTTGTTTAGGAGGATATCTGATTTAAAGGGATCGAGTTTCCGTTTCCCTAATCTGCGTGATATGAAAATGATGGAAAGATTGTGAGTTGACATTTACTCAAATTCCCTGCAATACAACATCTTATGTCACACATTTTTAAGTGCATTACCTTATCAAGTAATTTGATTTTTCTGTCCCAGGATGCTAAGAAATTGCTTGATTGCGGATACAATCCCAGAATACATTGTGAATATGACAAAACTAAAACTTTTGTAAGTAGCTTTTGTGAGAATCTTTTACAGATGTGTGATTTTTATAAACTCGTGCTTTTATGGACCTAGTGTATTGTTGTAGAGACTTGAGCTTCAACCAATTGACCGGTACAATTCCGGGGACACTCCAGAATTTGAAGGCCATAGATTTCATGTAAGTTAATAAATATATTTAGCAAGTCCACACACACATAAAACATTTGATATCTCTTAATTTCTCTAGTTGACCTGCATTTACTTATTGATTGCTTGTTGTCTAAGCATTCTGATCTGTTGCTTTTTTTATTAGGTTTCTGAATAACAACTCACTGACGGGAGCAGTACACGATTGGATACGAAACAGTGGCAAGAACTTGTAAGTCTCATCTTGAAGCTGTGAATTTTTTTCAAAGCAAGATTAAGGCTGTCATTGATGATCTCATTATCTATTCCATGGTAAAAAATTTGCAGGGATCTATCTTATAACAATTTTACAGACCCATTTTCATTTCATTGCGGAGAGTCTGAAGTGTAAGCATTCTATATTGGTTATGGTGTAAAGTAAAATCTTTCATTTGATATCTCTATTATTCATAGATTCTCTTCTATTCTAAAATTCTGCTTTCATCATTTCACAGGAACCTACTCTCTAGTTTTTCATCCTTAGGGAGCAACTCGTGAGTTATTTTCTTTTCATTTTTTTTATTATTATTATTTTTCAACAGCATCTGTTTAGTGATCAACTAAACATAAATTTTCAAACTGTTAGAAATTCTTGGTGCTTGAAGAAGGACCTTACCTGCCCGGAAGATGCTGAACGTAAGAATAACTACATGTCAGATTGTGTTCATGAAATGCAATAACCATATGATTTAACCTATCATATTCCCAGCAGAATTATTTTATAACACATTTTTATTTGCATCTTCAGATCATTCCTTGTTTATTGACTGCGGTGGGAGTGGAACAAAGTTTGAGGACCATAAGTATGAAGAAGATCTAAACGCTAAGGGTCCATCAAACTTTGCTTTGGTAGGAAACAGGTGGGGTTATAGCAGCACTGGCGTTTATCTGGGCAATGAAAGTTCATTGTACATAGCAACAAACGATTATGACATGAACATAACCGGTGCAGAGTATTACCAAACTGCACGCCTTTCACCACAATCACTCAGGTATTATGGCTTGTGCATGCGAAAGGGAAATTATACCGTGAAGCTGCACTTTGCTGAAATAATGTATACTAATGATCAAACATTTAGAAGCCTTGGAAAGCGAAGGTTTGATGTATCGATTCAGGTAAGCGAGCGTTCAAAAAAAAAAATTTTAACTGTTAGCATTTAGTGCTGATTTTTGGTTAAGCTTACAAACTTCTAACTTCGAATGTACATAGGGGAATAAATATCTGAAAGACTTTGATATCATGGAGGAAGCTGGAGGTGCCGGTATAGGCATCACTAAAGAATTTAATAATATCTCTGTCACTGGTACCACTCTGGAGATCCACTTATACTGGGCAGGCAAAGGAACTACTGCAATTCCTGACAGAGGCGTCTATGGACCTCTTATTTCCGCTATTACAGTGACACCAAGTAACATTTTATGTTCTGTATAAGAGTTTCCAACTTTTCTTTCTTTCTACCAACTTTTCCTGTAACTTCTTTCTGTTCTTGTAGACTTTAAAGTTGATACTGGGGGATTGTCTGCTGGAGCCATTGTGGGAATCGTAGCTGCTTCATGTGTAGTAGTCATACTGTTTTTGTTTGTACTCCGAAAAATGGGTTACCTGGGGGGAAGAGACCTTGAAGACAAAGGTAATATTGATTCTGTTTTGAAATTAATAAAATTGTGTAGCATTCCAACAAAAAATCTGATTTTTTTTTTCAATTCCTTTTTTGAAACAGAACTTCGTGGCCTAGATCTACAAACTGGATTTTTCACTCTAAGACAAATTAAATCTGCTACCAATAATTTTGATGCTGCAAATAAGATTGGTGAAGGTGGATTTGGACCTGTTTACAAGGTACACATAATTTTAATTTTGTACCTCGGGCTAAAAACCTGAAATACAATCATTACAGCATTCTGAAACTTTAGTAATTTTGATTATAGGGTACGCTGTCAGATGGTGCAGTAATTGCTGTTAAGCAGCTATCCTCAAAATCAAAGCAAGGGAACCGTGAATTCGTGAATGAGATAGGCATGATATCTGCTTTACAGCACCCGAATCTTGTGAAGCTTTATGGCTGTTGTATTGAAGGAAACCAATTGTTGCTAGTATACGAGTACCTAGAAAATAATTGTCTTGCTCGCGCGCTTTTTGGTGATTGCTTCACAACATTTCATATATATTTATTTAAAATTCTAGAATTAACCATGACTGAACTGTCTCTCCCTCTAATTTTCTCCTATTTTTGGTAAAGAGGAACGACAGCTTCACTTGGATTGGGTAACTAGACAGAGGATATGCATAGATATAGCCAGAGGATTAGCTTATCTTCACGAGGAATCAAGGTTGAAAATTGTTCACAGAGACATAAAAGCTACCAATGTGCTGCTTGACAAGGACCTAAATGCTAAGATATCCGACTTTGGTTTAGCAAAGCTTGATGAAGAAGAGAACACCCATATTAGCACGCGTATAGCCGGAACAATGTGAGTTCTCTCTCTTTAATTTCTCTTTGATAAATTACATAGGTGCTCAATATTTTAGCTGTTTCTCTAGATCTTCACAGGCTTGTGCATGGTCTTATTTTATCGTTTGATATTTGTTTCTTCTCCAGAGGCTATATGGCTCCTGAATATGCAATGAGGGGTTACTTGACAGATAAGGCAGATGTCTACAGTTTTGGAGTTGTTGCTTTAGAGATTGTTAGCGGAAAGAGCAATACTAATTACAGGCCAAAGGAGGAGTTCGTTTATCTTCTTGATTGGGTAATTAACTGCCTATGCAATTACATACATTTTTTTTTTTTTGCTTTGAGATTGTGAATGACATTCATTTTTTACTTTTCCCCTTCCTGGTACTTTAGGCATATGTTCTGCAAGAGCAAGGAAATCTCCTGGAACTTGTTGATCCAAGTCTTGGTTCAAAATTCTCCAAAAAAGAAGCCATGACAATGCTTAACATAGCTCTTTTATGCACAAATCCTTCTCCCACTCTCAGACCATCCATGTCTTCTGTAGTTAGCATGCTTGAAGGAAAAATTGCAGTCCAAGCACCAATTATTAAACGCAATTCAGACAACCAGGACGGAAGATTCAAAGCCTTTGAGATTCAATCACAGGACAGCCAAACCCGTGTCTCAACATTTTCTCAAGAAAGTCAGGCGCAGAGAACCATGTCAATGGAATCACCATGGACAGATTCGTCAGTTTCTGTCCAAAATACTGACGAGACCAGAGATTATTCTTCATCAAGTACGCTTCTTAATAAGGATCTTTACAACATTAGTTTATGATTGTTGTGGAAGAAATTTACCTTGTTAGAATTAAGAAGAAAGGTATATTCATATATTTTTGCAATTGACAATAGCCAGAATCTGAGTGTAAAGAAGAATGACTTTAATTTAAAGTCTCTTAGTCGTTAACATGTTTCTTTAAAATTTCAGCACTCAAAATCTTTTCTGAATCTCTTTCACATTAGAGTCTGATAGAGCTTTTATTTATATTTTGAAATATTTAAAATTAGATATAATGTTAAAGCAAGGTCAATAAAGTAATTTAGCCGATAGACCAGAGTAAGTAGCCGATGTCAATTGTGCTGCTGCACCTGGGTGTGTGTACCATGAATCATCAGACCAAATCCTTTACATGGTCCACTCTCTCCAGCTCTGGTGGCTTGAAATTGGGACAAAAAATATGAGGAAGCAAAAATGTTGTACTGTGTGTCACACTGCAGCTTATCCTGAAAAGTTGATCAATTTTTTTACCAATCACAACCGTATGATGACTGATGGGCCATCAAAATTTCTCATTGGTTAATGCTCCCAAGGAATCTAAATTGTCCAATCATTGAGCATTCCAAGAAAACATCAGTTACGCAGCACCATTTCAACATTTCCCTCCTATAAACATCCAAATATCGGTTATTACAAACTCCCCGCGGCCACTTCATTTGTTTTTCTCTCGTGCATTCATTAGCCCAAATCCCATGTCTGCATATTCTTTGCCATGGGAGAATCTAACATTTGTGAAATCGATCATGTTGCTATTGATGAAGATGGGATTTTCACCAATGCTGGAGATAGTTCCGGATTTTATTGCAGAGACAATTTGAATTTAAATGGGCTATGCAATTTGCTCAAACATTGTCTGGTAAAATTTGCCATCGACGGAGCTGACAGAATGTAAGGATAGAAAATTCAGGAAAACCAGTTCTTTTGCTATTGGCTTGGATGAGGGAATGTTGCATGACAATCATCTGGTTCATCATGAAAAATATAAATTTGCAGAGAAAGAAATAAAGTTAATACCAACGCTTGGAATAGTGAGTACATGAATGTGTCAAAAGCGGTAAATTCTTCTTCAGGAGGAATTATTGAATTTCCTCTGAATGTTCTTGCTTTCTTTTCAGTGTTACTGATAAAATTTGCTGGATTTCAATTCAATCTATTTGTTAGATTCTTTTCATTTCCAATCTGGTTGTCATATTCTTCTGTGATGTGCTTCTTGTTTCCATTTTGGGCGTCTCTGGGAAGATTGTTACCGTAAAAGCAATCAGATAAGCTTTGGCTTGCTTTTCGTCAATTTATGTCTGTTTCATGCTTCTAGGATTGTTAGCATCAGGCATTTTGATGAAATACCTGGTAGAGAAACCAATTCAGGCAATAGAACCTGGGAAAGATGTCAGCGGTCGCGCCATTCCTTACAATCAAAAATTGCAGCTCATTGTTTCATTGACAGTTCCTGAATCTGAATACAACCGAAAAGTTGGGTGCTTTCCAGGTATGAACTACGATAGATACCTCTCATAATCTTTAGTTCTCAGTTTTTTATTGAATTTTTTGTGCTTGCAGGTTAGAGTGGAATTCCTGCCGGCATATGGCAAAATCACAAGCAGCTCAAGCAAGCCCTGCATGTTGAAGTTCAAAAGCCAATCTATTCACTTTGTTGAAAGTATAGTGAGAAGTGCTCCTCTTATTACTGGTTTCCAATCTGAACCCCAAATCCTGAACATAAAAATGAATGAATTCGCAGAAGCACTTGAGCCTACACATGTTTGAGAGTGATTCTGGAACAGCGAGCAGAATACAAAGCTGGTACTGATATACCTGAAATATATGCAGCATCATTGACACTTGAATCAGAGCTTCCTCCATCGAAAAAGATCATTTGGAGTTGGAGGAGAACAACTTTTGTATGGATAAGTTTTATGTGTTTCGCGACAGAATTGTTGATCGTTGGTACAGTCGTTTGTAGGTCTTTGATCATCCCAAGAGGAAGGCCAAAAATCGTTTATACGAAAAAGGGTTCTGCTTCAAACATTATTTCATGGTGCAAAACCAGCCGAAACTACGGCTTCCAAGGATTTTGAAGAGGAAGAACAGCAATGGAAATGAATAATTTTCTAACTGCATGCAATAAGAATCAGAACATGTACCAACCGATTTGTTTTATTCTGATTAAAATGTTTACATAAATTGGAAATGAATGCATAATGCAACGAATTGACAAGCTAATCCCCATTTTATAATGTATTCTCCTTGAATTTTGATGCAGCCGGAATTTACGAAAATGTAAAATAAAAAATTAATATGAAGAATATAAAGCACATTCATCATATTATCTATGACACAATAACTGATGGATTTTTTACCAGAATCGTGAACCAGAGTAATCAAGAGAAGTTAGAGAATTTACTCGATAGTTGTATCATTCAATTTAAACAGTAAATGATTACCACATCATTCATTTTGACAGTAACTAAGACACGTTAGAGATTTAAAATAAATAATATAATTTTATTGATATCTCCAATAAATGAACCTAATTGGGGCAGAAAACCTTAACAGGCAAAATGGACTGAATTATGAGCCTCCGACTACATCTCCACAAAATTTTAGATTTACTTGAAATCTGCAGATGTAAAACAACAATGACAAAGGACCTCAAAATTTGCCTTAAAACCACGGAAAGCCATGATGAAATTTCTATACAAACTCCCCAACTCTCAAAAATGAAAACAATAGGAGAACATGAAAAAAAAAAAAAAAAAAAAAAAAAGGCCCGAATACAGAGAATGTGTTGAAGGATATTATATTTAAATATTCACATGTTGTAGTTTTTGTTAATAAGCCTGGGACTATATACACTACCAACTGAAAATTATGGGGAGTGAAGACAATCAAAACTCAATTCCACTATTTATCTGAACAGAGAAAGAAGGTCGACCAATGCTGGAAAGAGGGGCATCAACCCTCATCACTATCCCCGAGCTCCCAACATTGCCATTCCATTTGGACCTGCCAAACTGCATACAAAGAAAAGAGATGGAACATGAATCCATTAGGATCAATTAGTATACGACTTGAGATTATACAATAAACTTTAGATATATAAGTTACGAATCAATCAAAGAGTCTTGTGTCATGGAGGGGGAAGGGAAAAATGTTTGAGCTTTTGAAAAGTTGTCTTAACCAACAGAAAAAACTCTTTATGCTGTGAACGGAATCATTGGAACTGATTCCAAAATGTCCTCCATACATTGACAAGACACTAGTTCTGTGTACTATCTGCATCAATGTCATATAGTGGCAAAACAAAAAGAATGTTGATTTACAATCTTATAAATATCTGACTTAGGAAAAAGTTAAAACTAATTGATCACTGAACAAGAAAAACAAATTACTCTACATAAAATATATTGCGTGATTTCAGTGACAAACTTACAAATCACAAGCCTTTAAGATATGAAATCTTTAAAAGTAACATTTACTTACAGATATTGATGCAAATGCTGAAGGATGTGTCATGAATGTGTAGCCATAGATAAGACTAAGTTTTTCCTTCAAGGAATGAATAAGTTCAGCTCGCATCCCAGGATTGCTTCCACCGAACGTGGGGCATAAACTGATCAGGATTTAAAACAGGAAAATGTAAGCGGAAAAATGCCATCACCAATTATCATATAGATTGAAGAGTAAATAGGTGCAAATTGAAGAAGATAACTAAATGAATAATAATGGTGCCATAAGGATAGAACCACTTAAAATGCTGTTCAACAATAAAGAATCAGGCTCTATGCTAATAAGCCACCCGGTGAGCAACATGGGGACCATGACAGGCCCGCTACTTACTACAAACATGAAATATGTACAACATAATAAGAATCGTATGTTCATTTCGTAAGTAAAAGGGCACATATGTAATCTTACCAAAATTGGATCGTGGGCCTCACCATGAGACCGGATCTCTGCCAAGCTAATGCTTGTGAAAGGCCCAATGTAAATGATTTATCAGGCCATTGTACCATTGGTGTGATGCGTGTTCCCCACTTATTCTGATAAAATTTTGGAAATGTAAGAGTTTAGTTCCCATGAAGCAAGGGAAGCAAGTCAAACATGAAATTTATAGATAAAAATTAGCTATAAGTCAATGAATCCCATTCATTGAAAGTCAATAAAACCTAATTCACTAAATCATCTTCTCATTTTCCATTCTCAGCGTGTAAACTAACCTTGCAAGAGAAGCTGAATCTCATTTCTCCTGGATATTGCCCTTGAGCTTGGAGAAGGCCGCCACAAAAAGGTAGGAAAGCGCTAGTAGTTAGACCCTCGCCAGATACATAAGTAAACTGCCCATTAGGAAACTGCAAATCCACAAATGACTGCAAGGAGAGAGAGAGAATGAAATATGAGAAGAAGTTTTAGTTAGAAACTTCGCCTCAACATGCTCACAGAAATTTTAAAGCACTACACTGTGCTTTCCATGGAAACCTTCCCAATGCAGTGCTTAAAGAAATTCAATGACTTCCATCACGTCATATTTTCTTTTTCATACTTTCTTTAAGCAATAGGTGAATTAAGAATCTTTTGATTTCTGTATGGTGTCAGAACATGGCAGACAATATAAATTTGATGACTTTCATCACGCCACATTATTTGTTTGCATGTTTTGATAAGAAACAAAACAAATATTATATTATTCAATCAGCCTTTCAAGGCACCTCAGAGGATCACAACTTAGGAAATGCAATCAGAGGATAGACCGATTAACTAATTACACATACTAACAGGATCATACAAGTATTATGAATAAAAAAGGAAGCGCCAATAAACGAATGAAGTGAAATGCGTTAGACTACAACAAACTCCAATAAGATAGAAATCTTGTGAAAGAAAGGGGAACAACCAGAGAAAAACACGGTAACCAATCACTGATATTATTAAGATGCTCAAAATCCGATCAAGCAAAAAAGAAAGGACCATCTATTATTAACATTGAAAAAATGGCAGTAAATGAGTGGCGAACATATCAATCCCCATATGTTTCACACCATAGAGAGGATATCAACTTACACAAGCTAAAGGATTGAGACAAAGCATGGACATTAAGAGCCACCTTCTATGCTTTGACCACACAGCTGGACAAAGAGAATGCATTCCATTCTGGAAGTAAACAAGTAGAACATAAGCTGACCTAGAAATAACAAATAATGCAAGAAACGTCCGGATAAAATGTTAAGAAAAGTGAATTGCAGTCTCATACCAAATATCAAAAGCAAAATACCAAGTAATATCAACTAAAATAAAAGGAAAAACACAATGCAACCAATTATTCCTAATGGCACAAGAAGCCAATATCTTGATACTACAGAACTTAAATGAGAATGCCCCACTATTCACAGAGACATACAAACTATCGTGTCAGAATTCTCTATTTTACATGGAAGAATAGGATGCATGAGAATTGCACTGCAAAGTATAATATCATCATATCTACCATACAAATTCATTTCATTAATTATGTTCGTGGTGGCCATGTAAAATTCAAAATTTAAGAAGCAAATTAAAGAATTGAAGATGATAGTTCCAATGACCAGGATACAGTTTAATAGCTTCAAATTTGCACACAAACTATTCATAATGATCAAACATAAATCATATGCACCGGCAATTTTTTTTTTTAAGAATAAACCAATTTTCAGAATAAACAGAACAAGTAAATTTATTTCTGAAGATCAAGAAACTGAAGAGACAAAAAGCTAGCTTCTGAATGGAACTCATCAGGATTTGTATGTATTTCTGAATTAGTTGTTTAACCACTTTAACATCTTTTGCCAATATCCTATCTAATTTTTACCATTCTCCTAAAATTACATTTTTTTAAAAAAATTTAGTTATATCAGAAGAAAATTCAAAGAGAATCAGCACCTTTAACATACTCAACTCTAAATTATATACATTTTACAAGTGGCTCCAAGTAGTCCAACTAAAGATTGGTCATACCTTCCGATCATACCCATACCAAAGCAAGTGCTGCTTTGACAGATGAATGGGCAAAAGCAGTGTTGAATCACGAACAAAGAGTAATGGTCCAAGCTGAACAAGGAAGACAGATGAATTGTCATTTCCTGACGTAGAACTGCCATTTGATGCCTCTACCCTCCACAAATCTCCCCTTGCAACCAAAGAACTTTCCAAGTCATGTGTTTGACTGTCATAAGTTGATGTAATATTTATGATTCCCTGCATTCAACAGAAATGTACCATTCATATGATGAATGCATAAAACATATTAGTAATAATAATTGATGATTTCCAAGAACTTCCAAATTATCTATTAATAGTTCATAAGCACACCTTTGTAGATATAAGACACAGAAACTTACTTATGGAATTTAAACAATAAATTTTAAAAAAAAAAATTATACAAGTGTCTTCGAACTTGCCACCACTACTTCATACAAAACCTTGATCGTGTCAGTATATCTAGTTGATAGCTTATATAAAACCATAATCCACATTTAATATAGAGAAAATCCCCTTTTATTAGGTCGGCAAAGTAAAACAATAAAATCCGTACTTAATGGTACAGTTCCACTAATATTAGTTTGTCTTCCTAATAATTTATACACAGGAATTGTGCAAGAATCATGAACAGCTAAAAAGCTAAAACATCCGATGCTTGCACAGCAAGCAACCCAAGAAAGCTGCCTGAGCGAGAACATAGGACATACAAATCTGCCTGAGACTTTCTCTAAAGACTTTCTTTATCTAGTGTAAAGGCTTTTCATCAAGGCACTAGATGCCTTCCCCTTTTACAAAACAACTATGTTAAACACTATCAAGCATTAGTGTATAAACATAGGCCATGCTAAAGTACATATAAGAATATCACAAACACCCCGGCATCATTAATACAAATAGGACTTTAGAAACAAAAACAAAAAAAGTTCATAAATTCCATAACACCAGCTAATCTGGCTTCAAAAAATAGATTACCTGTGGTCTGCCAAGATGAGCAGCAGAACGCAAATCAAACCCACCTATTTCTTCATCCCCCGGCACATCCGAATTATTTCCAACATCACTCTCCACGCCCGCAAAACTCATCAATCTTTCTCTTTCTCTCAATCCAAAACCTTCCTCTACACACACACCCATATCACTCCTCTTCACACCATCACCACTTCCACTGAACTCCACTCTAACCCCATTATCATCATGCTTAAACGACGCCGGCAGTGGCAACTGTCTGAAGAACTGCTGCACCAACCCATTTAAACACGCCCCAAAATCCGCCCCGGCCTGGCCAATCCGGTTACCAATATCGAAAATAGCCGAAACGTCAACCATTTCAGGTTTGTTGACAGGAACAATGATATGTCTTTTAACGGAACTGGAAATCGGGAGCTCCAGATCGAAAAGTTTGGATTTTGAAGGGTTTGGCCAATGAAACGCCGGCGGATTTGTCATGTGTGATTGAATAAGACCCGTGAACCCTTGAGCCAGCCGGTCCGCCAGATCTTGACCATGGCGCTGGACCTCCTCCCATGCCTCAAACGACCTCTCCACTGACATTTCGTCAACAACTTGCCAAATCACAACCTTTTCATCGGAATTTTAAAATTAGGGTTTCAAATTTTGATATATATATATATATATATATTTGAGCTCAAATACTGAATATGTTAATCTTCAAAAACTGTGAATTAGGGTTTCTTGATTTAGAAAGTATAAGAAAAGGTTAAACAACAAGGGCTTCTTTATATTTTGCAAAAATTGGGAATTTTGGAGAAGATTTGTTAAAAGTACGGTACAAAATTTTGCTTGGAAATGAAGAATATTCTTTAGAGGAAGAGGACGAAGATGTCAATGCGCCGGGTGCGTAATGCGCACTCAGATAATTTTGCCGCCACGTTGATGGGTCAAACCTGTGGATGAGGATGCAGATTTTATCACGAGAAAATTGAATTTTATTTCAGAAAATAAAGATAATATTTCCGGAGGAATGGTTGAGTGACATGTGGATGTAGTCTGTCCACCATGCATGCCAACGTTATGTACGTGCTCTCAAATTCAATCGGTTAATACAGTAGTACACTTGATCTGACTGACATTCATCTCCCAACACATGACCCATATGATTAAGAAAGTTACCTTAGTGGGTGGAAACAGTAATTATCAATTAACCTTTTTTTTTTTTTTTAAAAATTATACTTCTATGTAGATAATTTAAATTCATTTAACAAAATCAATTTTATTATTGAATATAATTCATGAAAAATCAAAGAATTCCACCCCATCTTAAGAGAATCCTGATACATTCATTATACTGTTACATTCAATATACCTGTGTTGTGTTTTCAAAATAATTTTCTCCAATCTCTCAAATTACCTTCCTCCCTGTATTCAATATGGTGTAAACTCTCTTAACCCTTTTCCTGGAGCAAAATCACCAAAAGAAACTTTCCTTCCTATGTTTTGATTGCCCACCATGGGTCCTGACCCAAGTCGAACACTTTACAACAGAATCGAACTCTTGTCCATACATATGGGAATTCAAGAAAGAGGAGTTCAATTCATCAGGTTGAAATGTATTCATACAAAAACCTTAGTGAATTGAAGACAAAGAAGCTCAGTAATTCAAGAATTGTTTGGAGAAAGAAGCATTAATGCTGACTCCATGAATAACAAAAGAGAAACTAAGACTAGTGAGAGGTAATTTTGCAGCATAGAGCATGTAGAATGAGTTGCTTTTTCGCACCTTCATTGCCATCGAGTCGAGACATACTGACATTCGATCCTCTTCATACTGAGAAAGCTTAAGGAAGCATAAAACACTCTCCATGTATCGTACTCTGCATATGTAGCATCTAAATGCAAAGCTATCATTTCCACTAGTGATTCTGTGCTATAGTTCCCTGCAAAATACGGTAGGAAAGCTTAGGAGTGCAGCAGACAGTTTATACAGTACTGGCTTCTGTTAAAAGCCAAGCATGGGTAATAAATAAAATTATTTGTTTCTTAATTTCTTTTTCTTTTACTATCATCAGGAGATAAATTTACCAATTGCAAAATAGTGTCAGGTTGCAATCTTACAAGAGATTCGGGCCTGAAAAGTGTAGAAAAATTTAGCTCGAGTTGAGCCAGGCCAAGGATTCACAACGCATGTCATAGTTGTTACGACCAAAACAGTCCAAAAGACTATCCCTCAATCTGCATGTAGTGTACCAAGAAATACGAAAAAGCAAATCTATAGATTGCAAGCATAACTGTAGCAACAAGATTGCTTAGCATTTGGAACAAACAATGATCTTAAGGTAAAAGAAAATATGGAAAGATGCTGCATCCTTCATGCACAAGAAAATATTAGTGAGGTGCTTTTAGAATTACTCTTATATAAATCTGGTCTGTATAGCTATGTAAGTCATTGTGACTTAATTAAAAACATGTTCTAATTTGGACGTTAAGTTAAAATTTACTTTGGGCTATGTATGAATCACAAAGCATTAACAATTTTATTAAACATGTGATAACAGTGTTTTAACAAAATTCTACCAAGAGTCCATAACTGTGTGGACTCAAGGCATCCTCGTATTGTGTCCTGTCTTCTTCTTTGATAAATATTGAAAACGGTTTGAAGTTTAATTGGTTTAATCCATTTATTCTTTTTGCCTTTATCTCCACGGAATTGTAGATGACAATTTCGTTTGATTAAAGTTTTTAAAAGTTTGATAACGAAGCTTTGTCAATGGAGGAATACATACGTTACCCTACAATCGAACTAGAAGACTGCCAGCCGGAACTCTTCTATGAACCGGTATTTCTCATTGCTATGTTTTCCTTTGCTTTTTTTCTGATTTTTTTTTTATTTTTTATATTTTCTGTTTGGTTGCAGAGAAAACGTGAGAAAAAGAGAAAAAAAAATGCGGGATTCTATCGTTTTAAGTTCTGTTTGGCTTTTAGTAAAGAAAAAGAAATGTAATTGGTTGTATCACTTTTTTTTGTGTGCGCTTGCTCTCCATTTATCAGCAATGAAGTTTAACTGTAATGGTTCTATTGTTTGGGCAGTTATTATTTACTCTTTTTTTTTTTAATCATAAAATTATAAACATGTTTGTTATCTATGAAAAACAGATTCATAACATTCAGGTAGGGGCTTGTGCATTTTTTATAATTTTTACGCATTGTTACTTAGTTTACAAGGCAGATTAAAATATGTTTGAGGTTCTTTCGTACTGGTTTTTAGGTCACTGGAGAAGTTGAGGAAGGCAGGGAAAACAATACAGTACAAAGAAGTGATCTTGGGCGAGAGGAAAAGATGCAGCTTAGAAAATTTGAAAGCAGAGCAACTCCAATCACCAAGGACAACGATGATCAAAATGTTTTGGGTGTTTACAGTCTGAAAGAGGGTAAATATTTCTATTATGATACACCACTTTGTGAAGAAACTGGTGCTTTGATACCTGTCTCTGTTCCACCCATGTCAGAAGGTGAACAAGGCCAATGGAATAGAGGTCTCCAAATTGATTGGGGATGCTTCCCCGGAGACCTGGGTTGGAATCAGTTCATAGGAAAAAATACTTTGTGGGATGTGGTTGGTGAGATGTTAGTTGCAGCCCGTGGGAAAGTAAATGCTATTGCTTCTGGTTATGTCAATAGATGTAGAATCTCCTGGATATCTAGTCATCTCCTTGAGCAAGATTGGCCAGAGATGGCTCAAACTCTTGCTGAGGCTAATTTTGGTAACATTCGGGGGCTTCTGGAAGCAGAGCCGCCGAAATGGTTGCCAGACAGTACTGCTGCTGCTTGCATGTTGTGTAATGTGCGCTTCCATCCAATCATGTGCTCTAGACACCACTGCCGTTTCTGCGGAGGGATATTTTGTAATGACTGCTCTAAAGGAAGGAGTTTGTTGCCAACAAAGTTCCGCACCGGGAACCCACAAAGAGTGTGTGATATATGTTGTGTGCGGCTTGAGTCAATCCAATCACATTTGATAGAAAAAGTAAGTCGTGCAGCTCAGTTGCCCACCCATGATCTGACTGACCTCAGTACTTTGAGATCGTGGCTTAATTTTCCATGGGGCCAATCCATGGAATATGAGATTTATAAGGCAGCTAACACAATACGGGGTTACGATAAGGTACTAATTCAGTTTTTTAAGTAATCTCAGAGTTCAGCCAGATTGATTTGTTACCTCGTTTGATTTATTAGATAACTTTTCAAAATATTGATAAGATTATGCATGCATTGTCCGAATTACATTTTTAATAACCTCTTGCTATTTTGAGTTAAAATTATTAAGCCTGTTGTTTGAGCAGACTCAATGTATAAAGCTGCTCACCCAGCTGAATGCTTTATGCCTCAATGGTCCTGCTCTTCTTTGTCAACCAGTTGCTTGATATTGATTGCCACCTTTCTAATGTGGCTATCAGTAATCTACAATAGATTATGAAATTATAAAACTTTTTAAATGAAGTCCTCGACCATTTTTGGTAGTGTATGAATTTGTATTGTTTCATTTCATAATGGTTTAGCATTTACTCAGGTTGGTTCGCTGAAACCTGAGAAGTCCATACCCGATGCTATTTTAAAACAAGCAAAAGGTCTTGCGGTCCTTACTATTGCAAAGGTTGGGGTGATGGTGACCTACAACATTGGAACAGGGCTAGTTGTTGCTCGCAGAGACGACGGATCTTGGTCTGCACCATCTGCCATTTCATCATTTGGTATTGGCTGGGGAGCTCAGGTAAAGTAACTTTATTTAGTTTTGTCAGTAGAAGTTCTCTATTTAGTGCATAGGATATTTTGGTAATATGTTAGTTGCCTAATGCACTTGCTCTATTCCATGTAAATTGTGAGTGGAAAAGAAAATAGTTTTCTCTTTGCCCCAGGCGGCTAAGGCTTTTTTGATTTAATTAAAGTAGACATTGTTGTTTATAGAGCTGAACTTACAGTTCTAGTCTGCTCCAAATCATGCTTCTCCACTGTTTTAGTCTGCATGTCTGCTAGAATCCGGGTACACATTCATTTTGTGCATGCCTGAAATTGGAAAGGTCAGACCTTTCTTTCCATCTTAACCATTCTGACATTGTTTTCCCAGGAGGTAGACCTTTCTAATTCTTTGCATTAGTTCTATTCCCCTTAGAAAAGAATTGATGGTCATATTTGTGATGTAGAATTGGTAAAAGTTATAGTTTCACCCCTTTAGCGCCTTTGATCTTCTAAGTAAAGATGCATTTTTAGATGTATGCCAAGATATTTTAGATTTTCCATGACTTGTGCATGTTTGCATGTATGTATGATGTAAGCATTAAAACTCTCTATTCTTTTCAATGCCAAACAGGTTGGAGGTGAATTCACTGATTTCATAATCGTGTTAAGAACCAAAAGTGCCATCAAAACATTCAGTGGAAATGTACATTTTTCACTTGGGGCTGGATTGAATGCTGCAGCTGGCATTGTTGGACGAACTGCTGAAGCTGATGTTCGTGCTGGTGTTGGAGGTTATGCTACTTGCTATACATACAGCTGCAGTAAAGGTAAGATTCTTTTCCCCAGTAATCTTAGGAGTAGACAGATCATTCCGTAATGGTTTTGTTTTCTTGTAATTAGACAAGCTTGTTTCATCTAATCATTAATCAGCACTCAGCAGAGCCTTTTTTTTTTCCTGTCAGTGTCTTCTCTTCTAATTTTCATATCCCAGATGGACTTATTCGTCCCAACCTTTATTTCATGAATTGAATCCTCGATAGTTGAAGTTTAAATAAACCATGATTTGTAAGTTATAATTTCAAGTGGTCGCTGTTCGGTTGAATCTTGATTTAGTTATGCATAACCAAAATGTTCAAACCACTGGCAATGTGGAAGGGAGGGAAAGGAGAGTCATACCAAGATTTATGTTAAATAATGTCAAGGTGAGAACTACAACATGAAAGTTGAGAACTCTGGCACAAAAGTTGAAAATTCCAACACAAAACTTGAAACGTCTAATTCAAAAATTGAATTCTTGAATGTATATGAATGTCGTTATGCCTTCTTCACATTATGTATTGCAGTCAATCAATTGACTTCCACACATTGTTGTCTGTCTTGTTCTGGTGCAAAGTCTTGGCAAAATTTCGTCTTAGGTAGTTTATAACAAGGGTAACTTTATTTCTCAATTCATTGATCCTTTTTCCCCAAATCACATCAGTTTTTGTTGGATATTTTACTCAAAATTGGCTGCACGCAACAATTGATGCAGCTTAGTTTGTATAATTTACTCGCGTTTTGATCTATTATGCAGGTGCATTTGTTGGTTGCTCCCTTGAAGGGAGAATCATTGCTACTCGAACACAAGAAAATTCCAGATTCTATGGCCACCCATCTATATGTGCATCAGATATTCTTCTTGGGACACTGCCTAGGCCCCCTGCTGCTGGCATTCTGTACTATGCTCTCTCAGATCTGTTTCAAAAGGTTAAGCGCTGAACACTACATATCAGGTTCAACAAATAATAGGGCTGTTTTCTCACAAAAATATTTCTGGGAAGAAGGCTTCAAGTTGAACCCATGAGTAAATTCTATCCTAATCTTTTCTCAGTGATTTTTATATCTGCATTCTTTGTTTTATATGAAGCAAACCAAACTATTGGTCTCCAAGTGGTTGTACAGCTTAAAGAAATGCAGAAAAATATGCTATTGTGTGGTGGAAGTAGTGGAAAATGCTAGCATTAGTAAATTTATACAGTCAAGCAAATCATAATTCATAGCTGAAGTACATACTACTGATTTATATGGTGATTATTCTATTACATTACATAATCCCAATTTCTACATTTAATCTCACTGCCTCTCAATTCCTACAAAATGTTACAGAACATATTTTCTAAAGTTTTGTTTTTTTCGTAATTTTCTTTTGAAATTGACTGTTTTTTTTTTCTTTCTATCGTTTGAAAATGGTACAAATGCAATGCACTTTGTAGAAGATGTTGATCAACAGAAAATGTTGATGTGGGGAGGTCATGATAAATAATTGATTACATGCAATTATTTAGAGCATTTGAAGATGTTTTGTCATATATCGACCAACCTTTAATACTAAAAAGAGGGGGTTTATGATGTCTACTTCTCATGTGGATTTCATGGCCACTAAATTGCCATACACAGAGAACCCAGCTTACATTGCGAAGTTGTGCTCTTGATGAATATTTGATTCCAAAATATGCAATTATTCATCCAAGGTTAGGACCACTTATGACTTACCCCTCAATTGTTTGATATTGAGCTGAGAATATCTGTCTTTCTGCTGTAAATTATGTTAGCCGCCCCCTTTAATTTGTCCACTTTTGATTTCCCTCTTTTCTTTTTTTTTTTTTAAATTAAAAAAAAAATTGGTTAAATTGAACCTGTTTGGTGTTGGCCCAGTTGAGTTGACAACATGCCGTATTTTACAAGGGATTAGGTTAGTAGCAGGGACAAAGATGTTGTCCATTTGCGAAACTAACTCAGGAATGTGTGCGCACAAAATATTGAATCATTGTGAAATTCGTAAACGCAAGACCACAGTTCCAAATAGTTTCTAATTCTGAAGTTCAAACTTTGAACAGTATTCTACCGTAGCAGACCCACAGTTGATACCTGTATCTTTCTCACCGCTATAGTTAATAATTTTGACTTTAAAGCTATCCATTTCAACAGAATCAGAGAGAACAAAAACCAAAATCCCTTTTACTTTGTAGTTGATGAACCATAAAAGCAAATTATGGATCGCACTTTGTAGATCTCTGTATACTTGGCTAACAATTGTTTCACCTTTTGCCCTATAAAAAGTAGTAAGCAATTTTCTTTCGAAGGCACTATTTGTCTTGTTCAATACAACATGTCTTATTTTTCGTAAAATAGATTTGATGGCTTCTGAAATCCACCTAGTTACAAGCTCATGTTTTCAAGGACGGCAAAATATGCAACGAAAATTCGTGACAACCTCAATTTGATATGAATTTATTGGTAAAACTTACCCTAAAAAACCATCTTAAGCTCAATTTCATTAGCTAAATTTTGCAGCATAATCGGATAGAGTCTAATGGCTTTAAAAACTTTGGTCTGCCACAAGAATAATGCAGCAAAACCATTGCCAGTACGTGATATGGATTCAACAAAAAATTTCAAGTTGATCATACATTGGGGACAATAGCAACATGTTATGCTCTCAAATATGGAAAATTCAGTAACATAAAAAGCAATCAGGGTCTTAACAATCGATACAGCCAAATCATTTATATCAAAATCAATATCAACAGTAAATTCCAAATTGCTAGATAGGTTTGAATTGATGGTCAAACCACGATACTTGAGATTAACACATTGGGGGACCAGGTCTGGAAAGTGTGGTTGAAATCACAAAATGGTAATGGCATACCGTCCCATATTCTGATTGATTTGTTCCTGTAGCATGTCATCGGCATGGCAAACCCTTGACCAGACCAATAAAAAGCAATGGATAATATGCAACTCACTGGGATTTGGTCAAAAAATTAGTAAAAAGGGGCATTCAAAGAGACATAAAACTGTAGCCAATTTCAATTTCTAGCATTTCAATTTGGTTCCTGGACATTGTCCTAGTCTACAAACTGCTACTTAACAGTAGCAGACAACAAACACCAATCACTCGTGACAGCAAGCAATGAAAACCCAAAAGAGAAGTGGACTGGAAAATATATATAACACATGATAATGTCAGTGAATGTACAAAAGGCAATGGTAAACTTTTTGCAGAAGGTTCTGCCACTGAGTTACAATCCAATTCAATAGTCATTTAGCTCTCCTTACAATGGCAAACCAAAATTTCAAGATAGCTAATCCATAAATTTTGGTTTTGAAGAGAGGACGGCCAACTGAAAGGATTGTGAAACCAACCCTAGATGGCCAAACCTTGAACAACTAATTAATTATAAATTAGAAACAAAGAAACATAGAAAGGGAAAATATATATATAAAATAATAGAGCACACTTGCCTATGCTCACCTTGATTCCTTTTGTTTACATGTTCTCTAAAAGTATCAGTAGGGAGCCAAGGTTCATATCATGAAATCGCTGAACTTCTTCACTTGTTTGATTCTTTATCTGTAGCACAGCATGGTTCAAGTAAAGAAACGAGAAAAATCGATCTACCTCGTTAAATGATGATTCCAGCTCACCTGGTCTTTGAGCTCCCAAGAGTGAGTTCCAGATCATCTGACCCACATTCTTCATGAATCCTCTCCCCTTCCCAAGCTTTCACTAGCCCTGTTGTATTGCTACCAAATGCAAACTCATCGGTAATTACTTCAGACATTGGAACATCAGCAGAATGACCAGAGCCAGCAGCAATGGCAGGGGAGCATGTTCCACTTTGCCCGGGAGTCCACATGCAGGAGCCACCACCAGCTAAAGCTTCTTCCTTGAAGCCAAATGGGTTTGAGGAAACAAGGCTGAATGTGGGAGAGTTTGACCCACCTTGTGGAACACGGATCCCTGCAAACCACTCTGGATCAGGAACAATCTGCCGGCCTGGGCTTGGTGGAGTAGAAGAAGGCAGGAAAGTGTAGTGTTGCCCACCCCAGCCAGGGTGTGAAGGTTGGTTCTCCCAATCAGCTTTAATTCGAGGGGTTCGGGCAGTTGGGGAGCTCAAAGGAGGAGTGACAGGAGCACTGATAGAGCCAGTACGAATGTATAGATGGGGAAGCTTAGAAGAGGAGGCTGATGAGGACGCAGATGAGAGGTTTTTGAGCCATGGAATAAGGGAGCTACCATCAGGATTAGGATTAGCAGCGTATGACGATGAAGCTGGGCTTGGAAAAGAAGAGGAGGTTGGGCTTGGGTTGTAGGAAGCACAGGGGCTTGGGTGGTAAGATGAACATGGACTTGCTGCAGCAGATCCACCCACTATATCCATGTGCTCCACAGGCTTGCATCCCTGCATAAATAGATAATGATTAGTTGCATATAGACAAACAAAAGTGTTGAAAGGTTATCAATGTGAATAAGGAATTGATTGTGCTTGAGAAAATCAGATCTATTTGTTTGGCAATGAATAACTTGATTCTAATTTTATGCTTGAAAGTGTCCTAAACTGCTCCATATTCTCCAGCTACGAAACCATAACTGGTCAACCAGATCATACTGCCATTTACAAATCCATATTGCAAAGTTAAGTAATCTAAGTTGGCAAACTTGACAATAGATGACATAATCTATATGAAGCTCTATAAGTGTGACAAGGCCACTATTAGCATAGCTCATCCCGCATTTTATCATGACAGCGCAAAACACGTACCAACACTTATTAAGAAAAGTTCAAGTCAAGGCATATTTGTACTCTACTGGGAACTGGGAATCTACTCTCCAATGTTTCCATTAGAGGGGTGGGTAGCTTACACTTTCATCATATCTTGAGCATATTGAACACAAATTACATATAAATGCTAACATGAGGAAGAGCATTGAGGTTTCAAAGTGCAATGAGGTATCAGCACATGCCTTTTTCACTGGACAGATTAGTATTACCTCAAATGTAATACTCACCCTAAAACTAGGATACAGTGCTTTTAGGCAGAAAGTAAACTGTAGTGAGCACCTGATCAGAATATAGAACCTAATTTTCTACTATGTTCTTTATTTATCTGTTTTTCCTTGGCTAGGAGATTCAACAAATTACATCCTAATCAGAATTTTTAAGGAATTAGCTTAATCCAGGGACGGGAGTAAGATGAAACCCAGGAGATTACAAAGTTTATCCCTACAATGGCAATCACTTAAACAATGTAATCACATCAAGCCCAGGTGCGTAAACTAGGTGTGCACCTACATGATGCAGATATTTGATAAATAAATTAAGATTCCATGAACATTAAATAACAATAAATGACCCTAATAATTGAACTGCAATACCACACAAAAGAAAAACTATATCATCATCAAAACGGCAAACAGGTCTCCAGAACTGAGCAAAACTGAAAAGGTTACCCAACTAAATCTATGAAAGTAGAAATTTGCCCAGTCCTCATAGACATTTGAGAAAGCTTTTGATAAGGGTATTTCTGTCTTCTCGAGATCTACGCCATTACACTTGCATGTTCTCGGACTACTACCAGGGCATCAAAGAGAGAGAAAAAGAGAATCTTTGCTGCTTTCACGCGTTCAACCAAAAAGAAAAGAGAAAAACAGCCACTGATTGTTGACCAGATCTGATGTACGCCGATGATTAAAAAGTTAACCAAAGCCGGACATCAGATCTAACGCACGCCGGTGACAGTTGCGCAGGTTAGCGGCAAGTTATTTTCTGTACGAGGGGGCTACCGTTAACGACGAACATTTGAAATCGGCGCATGTTAGTGTATAATTACAGGGTTGAATTTCATTTGTTTACAGAATTTTGACTGGTTTAGAGCCAGACTCTACTAATTTCCAATTCATTGAAAAGATCTCTTAATTAAATTAAAAAATGCCATAAATATCTCCAAAACCTCTTATTAATTTATAGAAAAGTCTTCCTGAAATTTCATAAATTGGTCAAAAACTCTTTCCTTGTTAGTTAATATATCAGTTAAGGAGAACGCAGTTGTTCCTAAATTGCAGCTTATCTCTGCTAAAATACGCTACATCAGTAGTGCATTATTTCACGGACCACGCGATTGCTGCACGAACTAGTTCTATTGCTCATTTAACCGATATGATCCAAGAACAAGCCACTTACACAAGTATCTAATCTCCTAGAGCATTTTTTGTTTAATAATTTATCTGTGCTTTTGGTTCCAAAAACGATAACTCAATATTAAATTTTTTTTTAAAAAAAAAAGCATGGAGAGGATTAACGATGATACCTTACGGTAGGTGGTGCCGTCCGGTTCAACGGTCCAACCGGCCTCGTTACACAGAGCTTTGAGGACCTCGTTGTTATCGCAGTGCTTAGGGAGCTTGTAGTTACCGTACATCCTCAGACCGGCGAATATCTTCGCTGCTATCGCTCTCCTTCTCCTCTCTCTCCTCTTGTTGTTCTCTCTCTCCTTCCATGTTGGCAACCTCGACCCCGAAGTCATCTCCCACTCAAAATTCTTTGCCTCAGCTTTCGTCACTACAATTTCATAATTCAACGTTTGGGACAGAAATTTTATAGATCAGAGAATTCAGGCTAAAACGATCACGTTTACTGAATGAGAAAATTCAGCTAACGCATCACTTGTAACTCTGATTTCAATATCTAACTGAAACGACGGAGGTACTTGGTGAAATGAAAGGAATTAGAACGCTAATCAATGAAGAAACACAAACAAGAATCAAGAAACGAATCCTCGCTTCTTAGAACTCTGAACTCAAGAATCAAACTAAAAGACAAAGTTATAAGACGAAATGAAGAGATTAGAACGAAATGAATGAAGAACAAGAATCAAAGAATAATTTCTATCGACCTCTGAGCTAAAACAGTTTTTGAATCAAACTAGACAGACACCGTTTCCAGGATGAACGAAGAAATAAGAATCAGAGAAGGACTCCTTGCTTCTTCCACCACAGAAATACAACTGCTCAATCAAGAAATGAAGAAATTATAACGATCAAAGTTAGGAACAAGAATCAAAGAATGAATCCTCGCTTCTACAGTTCTTGCAGCTCTGAGCTCACAAATCTAACTAAAACGACGAACAGTTTCTAGCTGAAATGAACAAATTAGAACAAAAGTCAATGAAAGAACAAGAATCGGAGAACGAATTTGCTCTTCTTCGACTTTAGAAGGTTGAATCGGTCAAGAGTGTGCGTGATGATCTAATCAGATCCATGTAAAGGGAGTTACAGTGATGTCAGAGAACCGATTGACCGTGAACCGGTCGAGAGATCATAAGCGGTTTTTTTTTTTTTTTTCGTTAAAGCGGGGAAGGAAAAGCAAAAGCATGAAGTAGAGTGTGCAAATGGGAGGGATTTCGGAGATGGGTCACATCAACTGCACCCCAGTAAATAATTTGCCAGTGGCTATCCGTCAATCAATAAATAAGCCACTGCTTTTTACGAACATAGCCTTTTTTTTTTTTTTTTTTACTGAATCTAAAAATTTTAAAATTTATATTAAATCTATTTTAAAAAATATTTTTATTTAATTTATTTATTTATTATGTTGATGAATTTTATAACTTAAAGTAGTTTGATTATTATTTTAATTTTATATTT
>JAXCLQ010000005.1:17260428-17278818 GCA_035584115.1 Cedrela odorata | reverse complement strand
TTTATATTTTAAGTGAATAATGTATTTTATTTTGAGTTCATACTAAAAATTTATAATCTTTATTAGATAATTTATAAGTTTAAATTTGATATTTAATAATAATACAAATATAATTAAAAATACAAAAATATTAATTAAAAAGCCGTGGATATTCATACAACTTTAATAAATATTAAATATACATTTAAGCAAATTTGATAATAAAATGTCAAATTGTTATAAGTTTAGTATTAATTTTTTTTAACAATGTAAACACAAATTTAAAGGTAATTCCATTATTGAGAAATAGTGAGAGTGTATTTAGACTCGTTTCACACAACATATACTAACTGGTATCTAGTATGCAATTGTACCACAAAAAGTGAGATTCTCTTTTAAGCCTATTTATGGTGTCACAGACCGATTTTTTTTTTGTCAAAAATTGAATTCATACGATACTTACTAAAGCGTTGAACTAGTAAGTCGCTCTAAAATCTAGACGCAGCAAGCATAATATAAGTTGGTTGTCTTTAAATGTAAACCAATAATATGAAATAATCATAAACAAATATATATCATATCGTAACACAATTCGAGGCTACATCGATAAACTACACGACAAGCAAGCAAGTAATATATAAACAATCAATAAACAAATAAGTATTAAACAAACAAGTAACACAACACATCAAACAAATAAGGTTGAACAATTAATATAAGCAACTAATTTCTTTAATTAAAAGGAAGAAGAGTACATAGTTATGCCTCCGAAATGCTGATAGTTAAGGTCTTTATGAGATACTTAGTCATCCCTTCTTAAAGAAGATTTTGAGATATTACAAGTATAATAGGAGGAGACAAAATACAATCTCAACTGTCATACCTCCAAAATTATAAATAAAATGACAATTTCAAGTTAGATTAGTGCCTTAAGACTTGTAATTATGGGTTTAATAACTAATCCTGTACAAATAAATGCGGACGGTGGTTACATATAGCATAGCTATTTGACTCTACAGTATCAATTATTCTATATAAAAATAAGAGAATGTACTTTGTCAATGAACTTGACATAACATTTTTTGTTCTATTTTCGGATGATATATTAAATATGTTGCTGTTTAATATCTGAAATACTATATTGGAATCAAGTAATTAAATAATTAATTATACACCGTTCATAACTTTTGAGAATTAATGCTATCGTGTACATCTTCGATCGGTACATGTATGCTGGCTTGTTGAACAATACTTTCACAAAACTATCAATTATATATATTTGCTTTCGGTAGCAGCTGGCAATTCAGGAATGGCATTTGTTCATTGCCCACTTCATGGTCAGCGAATTCCTTTAATTAAAGCACAAGATCTTTTAGCCTCGTATGCGCCATTAAACCTGAAATGCTTGGAACTTTCTTGTTTAATTATGCTTTTAACCGTATAAGACGACAGTAATTCTCCCAGTCGAAATGCCTTATTCCAAATTCCCACTATGGACATCTTTCTCACCTCCCAATCAATTTGGGAAATATTCACTCTCTTCTAAGTGTTACTGGCTAGACTAACATGCATTTAGTGAATTGTACAAACACAAAGACTGTATAGTGTATTGTACATTAATCCTAAATATAATTTTATCATAAACTACTGGTCAAAGTCATCTTTCAAAGTGGTTTTTTTATGTTATTCATTTGTGATTTGCATGACTCGTATATTTATACTAAATTTTTACAGGTAAGTATCTCTTTTATTAGTTATTAATGAACAAAAAAATATTACGTACTGTTATTATTCACGGAATATACAATATAATCACGAATATATTAACGATAATACACTAAACAAATTAATTAATATGCACCAGTTAGAAAGCATTGACTCGTAATACATACATTCTGACATTAATTAACGACTGGTCAAAGTCATCTACCAAGTCTGTCAGTTTCTGTGGTCCTTGGGGGTATTGACCCAACGAATTTTAACTTTTATGGCTAAGTTAAATGTGATAGACACATTCACTTTCGGAGAATAAGTCAAATTTCAACTGTACCAAAATGCCTCAATAATTCATTAGTATGGCCAGACAGATGCGGCCATCCACCTGGTCATTTTTTCTACTCACGTTCAATAAGAAGCAAAAGAAAAGAAAAAGAAAGAGAAGCGATACTGCAACCATTTTTAGCCCTACCAGCTGCATAAAGTTGAACCCCCCGCACTTTGGGTGGATATAAAATGTCTTTGTGATAGAGCTCGTTAGTTAACTAAGTTATAGAGCATTTCCGGATCTCTCCATTTGCTCTTTATCATGGCTTTCACTCTTGCCTTCGTGCCAAAAACCTTCACCCCGCTGCCAAGTTTCAAGACTTATCTGCCGCCTAGAAAGAGGACCATGTACGTTTATAAACTTAATTTCTTTAATTTCTTTTGCTATTAGAATTAAGATCTTGTGTTTACATCTTGTAATCGTGCTTCTTGTGTCGTTTGCCAGAGTATGTGCTGCACCGCCACGACCAAAAGGGAGCTCCGGGAAGGGAGGAAAGATCAACCGGGAGCCGGCGACTTCTCTGAACAGCACTCAGAGTGTAAAAGATCAACTTGAGAGGAAAACTCAGGAAAAAGAATTAGATGGTTCTGCAAAGAAATCCAAGGCTTCAAACTAATGCCTGTTTCAAAAGGCCAGCTACCTGATGCTGATCATGATATGCACTAGTAATCGAGTCTCTCTTGTATTAACGTTTTTCTGCAAGACTGCCTAGAAAAGTCATTTGTGTATCAGTATGTATGTATATGCAGGTTTGGATCGTAGTTTATGCAGTTCGCTGCATAGTTTCTTTAGCGGTTTGATGCTTGATTCTGTAGCAGGAGAAATATGTGACTAGCATGCATGCATCTTTGCTACTTTTATATTATATTTGGAAATAGATTAATGTGGGTGTGGTTAGTACTGCGGTTGAAGAACAATGAACTATTTTTCTTTAGCTTTTGAAGTATTATTTATAAGGATAAGCAGGTAACACTATATAAGCGATATCAAGCGAATTTGACGTGGTAAGAACGTTAGGTGACGAGGTCAGTAAAAATGTCACGTCTAAGTTAAAGTGCCAAGTCACAAGAGAATGAATGATGAATTTTCTCTGCAAATATTCTACGATAGTTATTTGGGAGAATTTTTAATGCTTTCATTTATAATTCCAACCTTTGATACTTAATTAGCTTAATTTAGTTTGATCAAGACCAGGTCAATTACTTTTATATCCTAGTTGCATCAAAATCACATCTCAGTTTGAATAGAGAAAAAAAAAAAAAAAAACCGTGAAATAAAGTTCCCGGTCTAAATCGTTTTAGGTCAGGCCTTGTCAGTTAAAAGCCCGCTAAAGTTTAACCCAGTTGTCTCGGAGCTTAGGTCCAACAAATCAATATGATGCATGTTGACCCGGTTCATTATCCGGTCTAGAATAACCCGCACGGTTCATTGACCCGCGGCGATTCCTCATTTTAGCTTGTCAGACACAGAACTGAAGCTTCTAGTTTCGAATTCCTTAAATACGCGGGTGTAATTTGAATTTGTGAAACCCCGAAAACTCCGAAACTCTTATTTCCCTCTGAAAAAACAATGGAATTGGACCCGGACGATGTCTTCAGAGACGATGAAGACGACTCTGATAACGACTTCTATCAGGTTTTCCTTTTCCTTTTGCTTAAAACTACTAAGCTTTATTTTTTGCTCTTTATTTTTAGGGTAACAATCAAGAAACAGATGGAGAATATTTGATTTTGGTTATTGTTTGCAGGAACGCGAGTCGACCAAAGAATATGCGGTGTACCTCGTCGATGCTTCGCCCAAAATGTTTAGTACTGCTTGTCCAGCCGTGAGTTCTCTTCAATTGAATTATAAATTTGTTTCGTATAATTTTTATATCTGTATATGATATTGCGAATTTTATCTTGACGCTTCATGTGATTGAATGATTATTCGCTGTTAAAGTAATTTCTGTTTGTTGTTCCCTTTGGTTTTCATCTCCCCGAATTTGACTGTGTCACTAAACAAAATCCAGTGAGTAAATTGTTTTTCAATCTCAAACAAGAAGGGAAATGGAATATTACTGCGTTTATGAATAAATTTGATGTTTCTCGTGCAACTCTTTTAATTTCTGTACACGTTGTTGCTCTATGCTATTTGGATTGTAATCTGATTGGCATCAACTAATTAATTTGTCAATATTGGCAGGAGGATCAAAAGAATGAAACTCATTTCCACATCGCTGTTAGTTGTATCGCGCAATCACTGAAGACTCAAATCATTAATAGATCATACGATGAAGTTGCAATCTGCTTCTTTAACACTGTAAGATGTTCTAATAAAGTGAAAGATGTGTTTTCTTTGATAATTTTGAATTATAAGTTGCTTGACCTGAATGATTGTAACTCTTTTCTCATCCAAGTTTTCTGTACTTTTGGCTCTACAGTTTCTTCTTTGTAGTCTTTAGTTGATCATGTTCTTTCATTCTTGAAAATGTTAACTCTTTGGCTGCGGTAAGGCAGAACCTTTTAGTTTCATGCTTTTAATCATAGATAGACTAGAGTTGTCCTTCCAGTTTGAGTAGAGAAACAGATATATGTCAGTAGATTTTGAAAAGAAGCATAAAACTAAACATTACATTGGCTAACAGTATCATTCCTGCACTTTATGAAAATTTTCCATTATGCTTGATGACTGTATTTATTTTGCTTAATCAGTGCTTTGGTTTAAACCTGGCAGGTTCGGTTTAGGATTATATGTGAGCTGGATATGGTTCAGTTTCATAGTCTGTTCATCATTATTCTTTGATTCGTTTGCAGAGGGACAATAAGAATTTGCAGGATCTAAATGGTGTTTTTGTATATAATGTTGCTGAACGAGAGTATCTTGACAGGCCAACAGCGAGGTTTATAAAAGAATTTGATCAGATAGAGGGTAAGTTTTGGTTAATTATTTTGTATTTTATTATGTGCATGGTTTATTTTAGATTCTAAGATTGAGTTCTCCTCTCTCGATCCCGATATCTTGCCTGATTTGAAAACTATTTTGCTTGCAGAATCATTTGAGAAAGAAATTGGGAGTCAGAATGGAATTGTTTCTGGATCTCGTGAGAATTCCCTGTACAATGCTCTCTGGGTTGCACAAGGGCTGTTGCGTAAAGGGTAATGCTAGATACTTTATCACTTAGGTTCTTTTTGTTGACTTTCTTTTATGCCTAAGAAATTCTGTCACTGTCCCCTAAGAATCTTGTATGTAACTTTTGGTAATATCTATTGATATATTTATCTCAGATCTGCAAAGACAGCTGACAAACGGATACTGTTATTTACAAATGAAGATGATCCTTTTGGGAGTATCATGGGTGCGGCAAAAACTGATATGACCAGAACCACATTGCAGCGAGCTAAAGTACGAGGTTCTATAAATATAAGTTGCACATGCATTGTAGTTCCGTGGTCTTTATAGTGCCAGTGGTGGGTTTATGTTGTTAGAAGAAGTCTCTTATGCATTTCTCTTTGTTCAGGATGCTCAAGATCTTGGCATCTCAATTGAACTTCTACCATTGAGTCAGCCTGAAGAGGAGTTCAATGTTTCTCTTTTTTATTCTGTAAGTCTACATCTTTGCCATTTCATTTCTTCAAGACTTCCATGGCTTATTAGACTCAATTACATTTGCTGTCAAATTTTTAATGCATTGCAGGATTTGATTGGATTGGGAGGTGACGAACTTGCTCTGTACATACCCTCAGCAGGACAGAAGTATGCATCACTGAATTTTTCGTTTATATATATATATATATTTATATATATAATTTTATTTCTTTTACAGTTATTATGTGCTATAGAAAGGCTCTCACGTAGTATACAATAACTGGAGTAGCCAATTGTTTCCCTTTGAACTCTTGAAAGTCGGACCCATATGAAAAGTTGATGAAGTTTTTGATCCTGCCGAAGCACTATAAGCAAATGATTAAACAATTGTATATTTACACCTATGACTCATGGACCACTTTAAAGTTATCAATATTAGTTAACCTGGATGGATATCAAGCACTCATGCTGATGTGAATTTAGCCATTGAACATCAAATTGTAAAGCATGTGACTGTGAAGCTGGTTATAAATGCAAAAGGTCTACAAATTTAAATGAGATTGGTACTGCTGTAATATGGTTTATAGTTAATTTCTCCATTTTGATGGATGGGTGTTGACATGCTCCTCTTGGTATTTCTAATTGTATTCCCATATTCTGGGTAGTGGAGCCATATGTTTTTAAAACTCGTACTCCTCATGCGCAGTTAGGGGCACCTTTTTTTCTGACATTCCTATCAGTAGTTATAGAAACCCCTCTGCCGTTTCTGCTACTCTTTTCATGCTTTCTAATGCCTAAAGCTAATTATTTTTGCAAGAGTCAAAGGAACAAGTATTTGGACAGTATAAGTAAAGGGGATTTATAATCCCCTTTACTTGATATGGATTTTCAGGTCCATATTATGATTCTAAGGCTTGAATCAGTCAACATTGATACTGGATTTTAGTAATTCTGTGGGGAATTCACCTATCATTGATGTTGTTTAATTTTTGAAAATATGTAATCTAATTTCAGATTGGAAGATATGAAAGATCAGCTGAGAAAGCGAATGTTCACAAAGCGCATAGTTAGAAGAATATCATTTATAATTGCCAATGGATTGTCAATTGAATTGAATACATATGCTTTGATTCGTCAAACAGTTCCAGGTAGACATGGGTCAGAGTTTCTAAATAAATTTCAGTTTTGAGGTTTCTGAATGAGATCTTATAAAATGCTTATAAATTATATGTTTCCATGCTTTTGGTTGCAGGAGCGATTACATGGCTTGATTCCGTCACAAATCGTCCTTTAAAGGTGATTCCCATCATAAGATTATGTTTTGCTTATTGCATTTGTGCATAATTTTGTTGTATCTTGTAATAAGACCCTTCAAATTTCATTTTTTGTGGTCAACAGTAATTTTTATTTAAAAGCAATATGTTAAGTAGTTGGGTTGTTATGTGGTTTGCCTGCTTGTTGAAATAACTGTACATGATGTTCTGCAGACTGAAAGATCTTTCATCTGTGCGGATACTGGTGCATTAGTGCAAGAACCTGCAAAGCGCTTTCAGCCTTACAAAGGGTAAGAACGTTTTGTTGGTTCTGTTCATCATACTCAATTTTTTGAGGAAGATTTGTAATTCAATATGGTATCGGAGTAGGTTTGACCTTATGGTTTTGTGTTCAAATCATCACAAACAATAAAAGTTAAAATATAATTAATTGGATCCATGTGACGAGCTCATTAAATAAAACACCGTAAATACTATTGTCTGGGACCTTACTTTCAAGCTTAAGCTTTTAAGTTAAGTGGTAATTAAACACCCAATTGTCGGTTCCTTGTTTTCTGGGTTCAAAATTTATCCATATTTATTTTTTCTTTGCATTGTTTTTTATTTATTGGATAGACATGACTTTTGCTTTGTTAGTGATTTACACTGTCTAACATCTTTTTCGACTTAGCAAATGCATGGTTTTGGCTTTGATGAGAACTGGTAAAAGCAGTCTTGCAGCAAGTTTTAACTTATCCAGCATACAAATCAGGAGCTGTAAACTAGCATGGTTCAGAGAAGAAAAAGTCATCTATGTGGTTTATTTATAGGCTCATGATAATGTCATGTAGTTTTATTACATAGACACTGTTCATATTTTGCAATTCCAGTTGTTCATGTTATTATTTTAGTTTTTTACTTGGAATTTCAGCTTGGTTTTTTGTGTGTAATTTTCAGTGTGAACGTCGAGTTTTCAGTTAATGAGCTATCTGAGATCAAAAGAGTTTCAACGGGACATCTGCATCTCCTTGGATTCAAGCCATTAAGTTGCTTAAAAGATTATCACAACTTGAGGCCATCAACATTTGTTTTTCCTAGTGACAAGGTTACTAGTTCTTGTCCTTTACAGTACTACAAATATTATTTTGCTGAAGTTCATGCTTGTTTCATTGTTTACTCATTGATGACTCGTCATGCTTAGATTAGTTTACTCTTTCATTGCCTGATGCAGGAAGTGATTGGAAGTACTTGCATTTTTATTGCCCTCCATAGATCCATGTTACGGCTTAAGCGGTCAGTGCTTGACTCCTCCCTTTCCGTATACTTTTCTGCATTACATTTTCAAATTAAACCACTTATATTGTATGCATTTGTTGTGGGTACTAATATACGTGGCTTTTAGTCCTTTCCATCAAATGTGCTTGACTCAAAATCATTTGACTTCTATGATTCCTGGAAATTCCTTCTTATGAATGGTGCTTGTTTCTTGTCTGTAACAGTTCTAGTCAATGGTTTGTGAATCAAAGTGATTTTTGTCAGTATAAATCTTGTCTATATATAGGGTATCTTTAATTTCATTTATAATTGTACGTTGGGAGTTTGAAAACACTGATTGACTAGTGAAGGCCATCAACTAAATCTGTCACGGATAATATAAGAATCTTCACATTTCTTCTTCATTTGCATTTCTCACATTGATGAAGTTCTTTAACGCAAATGCCTTTCTCTAGTTAATTTCTTTGTCTACCATATGTTCATATTTGCAAGCTGACTTAGAACTGTTCATGTATAGCAGCAGTTGTTTAAGCTTTTTTTGATCACCTAGCTTTTTCTGTTGTATGATTATAACTATGTTATTATTACTTTCTTGTACTATTGCTGATTGGCTTTCAAAGTTGAGCTCAGACAATTACTACATATAATTGTAAAGCTTTTGAGGGGTTTATTTTTCACTTGCAGTTTCGCAGTTGCATTTTACGGCAATCCATCTCATCCTCAATTGGTTGCCCTTGTTGCTCAAGTAAGACATCTGCATCATATTTGTAGAATTATTCTATTGTTGCACTTCTGACTGGATAATCCGGGCAGAAGTGTGTGATTCTCTGTGACAAGCCAAACTGTCTCTAATTACTTTACTGTTGCTCCATCACATATGACTTACCGCTAAGTGTTTTTGCATTCTTGTTGAATTTTTGTTGTTGAATTTTGAGCCATTGGGTGCTTAGGGCCTAAATGCTATAAGAAAGACACCGTAGTAGCATTTTAAGTTGATATTGTAGGAGCGAGATGCTCTTGGAGAAGCAAGTGATTTCCACTTTCATTGAAAAAGTCCGAACCTGATCAGATGACCTCTATTTCTTTGTGACTTGTGCCATTTCAAAATTGTGCACTTCTGATATGTTTAATGAAGCTACGGCATTCTTTTTTCCGTATTGTGAATTGTGATGGAGGAAATACCACTTTTCAGTTCTTAATCATGACATTGTCAGAATGACACAAACTAACAATGAAGCTACAATATTCTTTTTTCTGTATTGGGAATTGTAATGGAGGAAACACCACTTTTCATTTCTTAATCATGACGTAGTCAGAATGACACAAACTATAAAATAAAGTAATCTGAAAATGAAAGTCCCTTTGTAATTGAATTATTGCTCTTGTTTTGATTGGTTTTGTATTTAATGTGTTTAATTTGCGGTTTATGATTAAGGTTACCTTTGTGAAACTTCACAGGATGAAATTGCCAGTGCTGGTGGTCAGGTTGAGCCACCAGGAATGCACATGATATATCTTCCTTATTCTGACGACATCAGACCTGTAGAAGAGGCAAGAAAACTGCCCAAGTTAATGTGAATGGCCTGTCTTATAGTTTTGCTGACAAATTAATGATATATGCAGCTTCATTCGGATACAAGTGTCGTACCTCAAGCAACCGATGATCAAGTTAAAAAAGCCATTGGTTTGATGAAGCGCATTGACTTGAAAGATTTTTCAGTCTGCCAATTTGCTAACCCTGGTAAGTTGAAACTTGTTTTGCAGTAATCTTGTAGCTTAAGGAATGCTTATTAGTCTCAAGGACCACTTTTTCAAAAAGCAGCTTATCATGTAATGGTTTCAATCATGAGCTTTTAGGTTTAAAATGGAATTCATTCTAGTTCCGGTTATACGAAAATCATGATGCTCTTAACACGATTGGTTTTGTTTCAAGTTTAAAGTCCAATAAACTTATAGAATCACCTATAAATTTGTGTCAGTTAACTTCAGTGTCAATTTATCACTCTTGTAAAATGGAGAATACTTAAAAGGTAAATTTTCTATTAGTTGGGGTGCAACCATAAAGTTGTAGAATTTTGAAGGAATGCAAATTTTAATACAAGTCCCTATCCCACTTATGTTGTGTCATATATCTGCGATTTCATCAGTATCAAGACTTTTCAAGCAATATCAGTGTTAAACACAAAATGTTTTATGCTAGAAAGTTGACTATTACATAGTCCCAGTACATAACATATTTTATATACTGCCATATGCAATTATCATTGCTTAACGATATAGGTTGACTTCTGTACTGAGAAAGGGATGCACTGGGTCAATAACGACATCAGTTTTACTGTTTAAAATTTTTACGTTATTCCTTCATCATGTAACTGAATATCTCTTGCAGCTTTACAGAGACACTATGCAGTATTGCAGGCCCTTGCTCTAGAAGAAGATGAGATGCCGAAGATCACAGATGAAACAGTCCCTGATGAAGAAGGCATGGCTAGGTAAGGACAAATTCTTGGTTGCATTTTAATTCATATCCCTTTGTTTTTGTTCTTTGCATATCATTTTGATTTTGATATGCTTGTTGATGTGTCAACTTTGCAAAATATTCATGTGTGCAACCTGCAGGCCTGGAGTTGTTAAAGCAATAGAGGAATTCAAGCTTTCTGTTTATGGTGATGATTATGATGAGGCTAGTGATGAAAAAGTGACTGATGCCTCCCGAAAACGGAAAGCAGCTGCTGTAAATGCTGTTAAGGAGAGTGCAAATTATGATTGGGCTGACCTTGCTGACACTGGAAAGGTTAAACTAGATGTCTTTTTCCTTTGTTTCAATCTCATAGTTTCGTTTCTGCTTCATGCTTTAGAGTTTGACAAATCAAGGTCAGAACATGGCATGCTTAAAAAAAATAATCAGGAGAGATTGCCCTTTCCTCTTCAGCAATTCAGCTCTATCAATGGCAACTCTTAGCTCCATTTTTTTATGGTTATTCCAGGAAAATACTTTCCTGGAAAACATTGTTGTTTGATTCCCAAGATAATTCAAGTGACATTTTGAATTTCTCATATCCACCATGGTATGTGGGCTTCCAGAAATTTTGGAATTCAATGAAGACAAATGGATTGAGCATTCCAACTTCTAATTTCTTCTGGATTTTAGATGAGGATGTAATGGTGAAATTTTGGCCATTTTAGATGAGTAATTCTAAAGAATGAAAGTGAAAGGAGGATGCAGATCAGTTGATTTAGGCTCATGACTCAGAAAAATTTAGATAGGTTATAGCTCACTAATTCTAAAGCTGTGATCTCATTTGTTGTTGATTTATGTTTTGCAGTTGAAGGAGTTGACAGTGACAGAGTTGAAGTTATACTTGTCGGCACACTGCCTTCCTGTTACAGGAAAGAAGGAAGTTCTAGTCACTCGCATATTAAAACACATGGGCAAGTGAGCTAGTATACAATGGATATGTTTCATGTAATTCTCCAATGTGATTGAAGCATGTCGTAGGGAGCAATATATTCTTTCTCAAGGGTAATTATATCAACCTTTTTCAGCAATGTGGTTGAAGCTTTCATGCAAACAAACACTCCAGGTGCATGTTTTGCCTACCCTCAGTTCTTCCGAAATTTTGCATTTCTATATTTGTTGGGGAACAAATAGAACTCAAAGTCCTCTATGCCTTACGACGAGAATCAGCAACTTTAAAAGCATTATGTTGAACATTAAAGTGAAAAAAGTCTTGTTATTACTGTGAAGGGAAGTGTAAACACTTGAAAGGAGATCTGTGTACCACATGGTTGAAAGTTCAAATGAAGAGGTTTCTATCAAAGCCTCCACTTTCAGCGTTTTGAAAAGGTGGAGAAACGAAAAATACACACACGCACTCTCTCTCTCCCTCTCTCTCTCTCTCTGTCTCTGTAATTGTGCGTCAGTGTGTAGGTAGCTACCTTATTTTGTAGCTGTAGTTTCTTGTCTTATAAGGGAGATAACATTTTCTCTTCTCGAACTAAAGAAACTGTAGCCCATTTTGATTTATTTAATTTTTTAAAATAAGAGTTATATATAATTATTAGATAATCTAATTAGTAAAATTTTTTGGAGATGCAAAGTGAGACATGAAAAAAATGATGAAATACCGAAGTTCTTTTTATTTTAAATCGAACAACGAATTTACTAATGTGAACACTAATGAATCACTTATAATATGATCTTAGAGTTTCATAATAATTCACCTGAAAATGATTGTTTAATTTTGACGAACACTGGTCACTTTTGTAATTACAGAATGAGGTTTCTAGTATTTCTGTGCTGGAGCAAATCAAATTTCAAATATGTTTCGAGTGTCCTCGACGTGCAGATCATTAGATTAGAATAATAGACTTCATCACTGATCTATGCTTTTAAGATTAATGATATTTATGCACCATATATGTGATGTCGGTAAGACATAACTAAAATGTCTTGAAAGATTTCATATCGTTACCAGACATATTAATTTAACATGGTTATAGTATTATTATTATTTATATGGTAAATGAGACTCTGATTATATCCCACCATCTATTGATGTGTTGTGATCCATCATCAATGACAAGTATCGCCAGTTAGTAACCCATATATATATATATATATATTATTTTTTAAAATTTAAATTAAGTATATATATACCTTCAAAGTAATAAAATTTTGTAAATCTTAAATTAGACTGGTCTAATTTAAAATATGATTCAATTGGGCATCTTTACAGTAATAGCCCAATCGGCCCAACCCACTTTCGTGAGCTGTGACGCAAACCCAATTTCTTCAACACTTTCAATTAGCTATCTGACGAAACTGCGTTGTCTAAACTAAAACCCTCTCCGAAAACCCTCGTATCAGTTCAGCCATGTCTCTGTTCAAAACCCAGAACCCGCTTCACATTCCCTATAAGTCTTTTTTATTTCTTTCATTCTTTAGTAGAACCATAGCATCATCATCTTCTTCTTCGCAAACGATCAAAAACAAGAACAAGAAGCCTCTTTCTGCTGTTTTTGATGAAGTAGTAGGATTACGTGAAAAGGCAGAAAGCGAGAGCGAGGGCGAGGGAGACAGCTATAAAAATGGGTTGAAAGAATTGGAGAGGGAGGTGAGACATTTGAAATCCGAATCCATTAATCGAACAAATTTGAATGTGAATGTGAAGGCAAAGCTAACTAAGAATGCGAAGGCAGAGGAAACTGAGAATGTAAAGAGTTTGGGTTTATACTCTTTGTTTGTTGATAAGAGGCGAGCAAAAGAAGAGAAGAAGCAGATGAGAGAAGAGGAGCCAAGTCTTTTCAAGGAGCTTTCGCTGGAAATGGAGATGTTTGTGAGTCATTTGTATGAAGAAGGATACTTTGAAAAAGCGAATTTCTTGCCTGGTGATAGAAAAAAGTTGGATTTTAGTTGTTTTAATAATAGTTTCAGCAGGGATTTTATTAAATATGCAGCGTACCAGTATGGGAAGAATCATCAAGAACTGGCCAAGTAAGATAGTTTTTTTGTTATAGTTGTTTAATTCGTTCATTTATGTATTGATACGCTAACAAACTGGTTTACGGCAATACTTTGGAAGTGCTTTTAGTGAAAGCAGTTTTGAGTGAGCTTTCTCATAAAACAACTATTAGGTGAATCTTCAAAATGCAGTTCAAGGGCTTTTCAACTCAAACATTGCTTTTTTGCTTATAAATTTTTTTCTTTTTTCTTTTTAAATTATTGTCTATTTCATTTACAAAATGAATACAGAAGTGCTTTTGACCATTGACAGTGCGTTTGTGAGTGTCAAAAGTACTTCCAAATACACTGCAAGTGCAAATGCTCTTGGTGGTTACTTGGACAATTGGAATTTGTGGTCTATTTGGTATTTGAGGTAATAAAGAAAAGGGAAGACAACGAGATTTTAACTTTCAACTTTAGGGTATTGGTTTACCTAAAATGAAAAACTGTTTAAAGCCAACTACATTACTCCTGTTTGACTAAAAGCTTTTGCTCTGTGGTACTCCACTTATTGAAATTGTTATTGGTGTCTTATTCAATGATCTTATTTTAATTTTGAGGCTTATGATATTTCTGTATTAGGTAACGAGTTATGAAGTGATGTTCATATTTGTCGATTGAGATTTTCAACATTGGGTTAATTTTTTTGAGTTTGGAAATATTTATGGACTAATGAGAAGTACACCAATTATGTTTGGCATATAAACTATAGTAGGTTGTTGGTGTATTTGGAAAATTTCTGTTTACTGTCTTTCATGTTGGTGAGAATAGAATTTCTGTTAAAATGCTTTTGATTCATCAATGGAACTGATATCCGTAAAAATGAAATGGAAGAAAAAATGAAAGCAATGTTAAGAATGATAAAAGTAGGTTTGTTTAGGTTTTCACTTCTTTTTCAGAAAATAAAAATAGAGAATAAAGAATGAAATGTGGTGTAGCTGAAATGCCCTTTGAAGCAGTTAGGACTATGAATATAAATCTGCATTGGGATTTTAAGAGAAATGGATAACTTAAGATTTATTAGCCGAAGGTGTAAGACTACCAATTGCAACATATATGCTGTATTTGGCTGAGAAGGCAGTTGGTTATGGAGGCTGCTCTCAATATATGCCTATGATGCAATGAGTCATAATTTTAAGAGTTTTTAATTTATATGGGCTTTAGATATTATGTCGTTGAATCCTGAATGGTTAACAGTAGAATGTAAATGTGTTTCATGAGTAGAATATTTTAGCAAGAGTGCATATTGAATTCTACAAGAGTTTCACAAATAATATGGAGTTTACAATATCTTGTGGAACTGTTAGAATTTAACGATGAAATGTTGTATTATTTGTCTTTGATGATCTAATGTGACCTTAACTAAACTGTTAGGTTACACCATTTCAAATAAATATGCAGCACATATTTATCCAAAACTCTGCTTGATTAATGATGTAATACTCATTTACGAACTACATTGGGTTGCAAATATAGCTGCTGTGGTGTGTTTATCACTACATTCGTGTGAATGATAAAATAGACTGTACAGCTATCTACCTAGTCCGAGGTCGTAATAAATTTGGCATATGTTTTACTTGTTATAATTTATCTTTTCTGATTCAACTTAGTAATTTTGTTCTAATTCTGTTTGCTTCTTTGTTGGCAACTGTCTGACCGTCATTGTACTCACAGTTTTGTAACCTGTATTTTGGATTTACAGATGGTTGTCAGGCAGTGACTTGAAAAAGGTGGCCCTCTTTGGTTGTCCTTCCCTTTCGAGAAAGAATGTTTTTGCTGCCAAAGAATTGCGCAATTATTTTGACATCCAAGAAGACACTGTAAGCTAATATGTGTTAATCTCCTGTGCTTCTATCATTAACTCAATGCTCAGTTACATATTTATTATGAAATCCCCTTGCTTTTTGTGTTTTTGATTATTAACTAACTACTTATCTCAGTAAAACTTAGGGTTCGTTTTGGAGTGCTAAAGAAAAAGCACTAAAATACATAAGTGCTTTTGCATTTTAGCGTTTTTTCTATAGCACTTTCTAAAAAAATCTATTAGTATGCTTAATTTTATCCATAAAGTACTTTAAGTACTATTTTTATTTGATATATAATTATGTACTAATTTAAAATCACTATGGTGTTTATTAAATTTGATAAGCATTTTTATAGAGTTAACAGTCAAAAACATTGATAAGTACTTATATTTTTAATTTAGTACTAATTAGCACTGCCAACGGCACTTAGTTAAAACTTCCTCCTTTTTCATTTGTTTCAGATATGTTGCAAATGTGCGTTAAAAGATTCGTGCCAGTTTGTGAATCAACTTGTCTGGAAAGGTCAGGACAATAATTTGAAACTGACTAATGTTATGAGGGTTATCACTTTGTATGCTTTGGAGTCAGTTCCTCCTGAACTGGATGTGCCAGATGAAGTAAAGGCTTCTGTCAGTCGATTGTTGAAGGAAATTATCAATCTAAGTCAAGCTACTATGACATACTCCAAGTAATTGGCGATAAATTCACACTGGAGTTACATTGCTTTCATCATTCTTCTCACGCGTTATTGACTGCATATCAGTGTGGATAAAGATTTTAGAGATGGGAAACTACAGATCATTATTACAGGCATTCAAAAGCCTAGAGGAGGAAATTTGAGATAAAAAGTGATGGCAGATGGTAGAATTGTCTGTTCAGCAGCTATTTTAGTTCTAGGCACGGTACATAAACTCGCTTCTCCATATGAAATTAGTCTGTAGTTTTGTCAAATCTGAAATTCCTTTCAAGTTTTGATATTTTGTAAAATGCCAATATAAGATGCATTTTTCAAAATATAAGGTTCATTGATTTAGCAAAATGGAAGTGGTTTTGTTAGTTGTGTGGTTATATTGAAGTATGGAATTTTTGTTATATGCAATGTACAACCTATATGATATTGGAAGTCAGATTTATAATCTTTTTACTTTTATGCCGTAAATTTTATGGAGAATTGCACCCTGTAAGCCAATTTTGCCTGATCTTATGATCAATAATTTGAGCATAAAAGTAAAACCATTCTCCTCTTGCAATGAAAGGGATACCAAAAGCTATACGAATTTCTTCTGAAAAAAACAAAACAAAACAAAACAAAGATGAGCTGGGAAAGATCTGGGTGATGTGCAGATGTCATACCAAACAGAATCTAAACATTATCTAATTGGAAGAACATACCATCTCTGTTGGAAATGTGTTACAATAATCAAAACATCAGATATTTGCTAAGTATGATGAAATTAATAATGAAATGAACATGTAGAGATCATGAATGAATTGCAATGTGTACCCACTACCAAAATAAGAACATTTGCTGAGTAGAAACGCGACGCAGACTAAATCAAGCTAGATCAATTTCTTAATGGTGACGGGATCTTATCTGGTGCTTGCTTATTCATTTTATTTTTAAAATTACAAAATAAAAAATCAGTTAAAGAAACTTAAAATTTCATAAAGCAAACTGAACTCTTTTCTTAGATAGAAGTGAACGATTTTAACAAAAATATATAATAAAAATGTCATTATAATACCAGTTTCACTCATTAATAATCTTTGCTGTCATATAACATCAGCTGTATGTCTTCACACTGCAAGCTTATAAATATACTGTGACTGGCTTCCAATCGCATCCGGAGGTATGAAGTTCAATGTGCTTAACATTGTTCTCGGCTGTGCCTCATTTACAAATCGTTTATTATTTTGGTTATCTGATGAATGGAAATATTTCTTCTCATCATCACTTTGATTTTATATTATTTGAATGTCGAGATAAAATTCATATCAAACTGATACAATGCGTCCATGCTTTATGGTTTTTTAGCTTGATGGAAGTATTTTAGTACGAGTAAAAGCTCTAAAAAGGTTTGCCTTCAAATGATTTTCTTGGTAAACAGAAGACATTTATGTTATATTATACCATAACAGATAAGAAACTGCTTAAGCTTGAATTAATTAAAGTTCTCCTGTGTACCTAGTGCTCGAGATTGCTTGTATACAAGGTACTGCTTTTTGGGAAAATGGGAAGAGTAGTATGCAAATGAGAATCATCAACCAGGAGCTTTTTGAAATTTAATTACAATATCAAGAAAGTTGAAAGTGTTTGGGAACGGGGAAGCCTTCTTTTTTATATCTTAAAAGGTTGTGCTGCAAATGAGACGAGCCATTCACAAGAAGCTGCTACTCAGCTTGATGAGGGGCATGGCTCTGCTTTTTTTTTTTTTACCTCTTCTTCTGTGAAGAAACCAAGACTGAGCTTTTGCTAAGTGTGTTTCATCAACTTTTCTTGTGGTAAAATTTTGTTTCATATCATAAACTTGTATAAAAGGCTGCTCTGCTTCTTACAGAGGTGAGATAAGCTGAAGGGACCTCTCAATGAGTAACTGAAATATTGTTGCAGAGGTTGGTTCATCTTGTCTTGATTTGTTGTTAGAAAGATTTAGAAAATGCAAACTATATTTTCCCATGTTCCATATCCAGTGAGGAATCTGGCCATGAATTTTATTGTCCGAAAGTTCTACCAAATGTAAGTCATTTAGACTTCTTAAGATGCTTGGTAACTCGGTTATGTTGCAAGAAGATAAGCTCAACGTGTAAATTCGAGGAAAGGAATAGTTGGATTCAGTTTTTGTGAGACTGTTATGAGAAAGATTAAGAAATTCAAGGGTTTCGAGCTTTGCATATCTGTGAAGGTGTACAATGCCACTAAATTATTTGAAGAAAGTATAAGGCAATGCAGATTCTCAAAAT
>JAXCLQ010000005.1:17249285-17260328 GCA_035584115.1 Cedrela odorata | reverse complement strand
GCGAGAGAGATCAATTGAAACCAATTTGGACAAGCGGGAAATTTCAGATGGAAGTTGGCCATCAAAGTTTGAGCTAGGAAGGCTAAGGGATGTTAAGTTAGGGAATTGACGAAAACCAGAAGAAATCAGAGAGTGATCAAAGTCACTGAAAGCATTTTGCCATGAAAGCTGCTACAACTAAGATCAAGGCCAGTCACATGAGCTGTTTCCAGATCACATTCGACACAATCCCATGAGCGGCAATCATCAGTTTCTTCCCAAGTCTTCATTTTCCGGTAAGAAATTTCATCTCAACCAAGAGAAGAAATATTGTGGAAGGAGAATAAAGAGGAGCAATGCAGAAGACTGGTCATCAGGGCACAACTTTGAAGAAGTTTGAGAATACAAGAGCAATAATTGAATGAAGAAAAGGTGATGAAAATATGTTAAACTGTGGCATCTTTGTTGAGGATAGGAAACAACAAGAACAGATGTATGTTACTGTAAAACAGAAGTGATATCGAGGGATTAGTATATGTAATCTAACTTGTTCACAAGGAAACAAATTAATTTATTGTTTAATGGTGAAAAAAGGAGTAGAAAGCTAAGTTTGGTAGCATCAATATTATACATCCACCAGGTTTTGGCACATTCACAATCAAATGGCTGATACACAAGCCAAAACCACCTCTGTAAAGGGGTTTCTTCTTTTAGTATTTTCTTAGGTGTGAACAAAGGTATATATCAAAGTAACATACAAAAAAATTTATGGCAAAATAGGTGAATGATAGTAATGACAGTACCTATGTTGGAAATTACTTGCATATCCAAAATGTAACCACATCCCATCAAAGTTTTCATATATATATATATATATATTTCAATTAAGGACATAATTAGTCTATTTCTATTAATATGTCTTCAACTCTTTTAAAAGTAACTAAATTATCTTTATACTACAGAATTTTGTCCATCACAGTGGAAATAAAAGTAGGTAACTTAACACTAAAAAGATATATTTTGATAGATACAAAGGACTTCATATAAATGGAGAAAGTCTATCAATTTTGCATTTTGACGATGATAATGCTTATTTCACCCAAGAGACGCGCTTGCATATGCCCTAATAATTCCTCCTTCCTTCGCGTTTCTTATTCTGTCTTTTCTTTCTATGGTGTTCTCCTTCAACTATCCTTACCAACCACTGGGGCTTTCAAGTTCAAATTGCAGTATATCCCATAATAATTCCAAAAGCCATTCCACATCCATAGCCCATCAGCACAACTTTCCAACCAAATCCATTTTCGGATTCTGTATCATCTTCTGATGCTGAGAATCGTTGTGCAGGTTCTCCTGTGCTACAATTTTTTGTTAGTGGAAATCCGCATAATCCCAAGTTTCCACTGTACGAATCATTCGAGAACGTAAGAAATTGGTTCGCGTGAGGTATAAGTCCCTGGAGTTTGTTTTGTGACAGGTTCAGAGTAGAGAGAAATGTCAAACTTGTCAACTGCCACGGAATTTCTCCATCAAGCTTGTTTGAAGAGAGGTCTAAGGACTCTAGAAGTGTCAAATTTCCCAGGGATGAAGGAATATTGCCTGCTAGAATGTTTTGAGAAAGATTGAGGAGACGGAGTGAATGAAGCTTTCCTATTACTTCAGGAATTTCCCCTTGAAAGCTATTTTTCGAAAAATCAATGGTAGTAAAAGTAGTAAAAATTTTCTCAAGCGTAACCTCAGACCGTTTTACTGTCAGTGTCACAGAAGCTTCATAATAATCCTCCCCTATGTAGTGCAACCCCGCATCAGATGCTTCACCTATATTCATCATGGCTTTCATATTTTCTAAATACATCGTTGGAAAAGAACCACTAAAATTGTTGTTGGAGAGATCAAAAATTCTCAACCTAGAGAAAGAATAAATGGCTTCAAAATCCCTTAAAAAACCGTAAAATTTATTGGAACGTAGAACAAGAACCTTCAGCTCCGGAAGACTTCCCAGCCAATATGGGAAGGTATCATTTATCTTGTTGTTTCCGAGATCGAGAACTTCAAGTTTTCTACAATGGAGCAAAGATCGTGGGACTGTCCCTACTAGTTTATTGCCATTGAAGTTAAGGGTCTTCAATTGGTTGCCCTTTGTAAATATTTCAGGAATTGTGCCATGAAATCTGTTCTTCCGCAAATTTAATACCTCGAGAGTGTTGTTAAAGTTTCCAATGCATTCTGGAATGGTGCCACTCAAGCTATTATTAGAAAGATCAAGAACTTCAATGTTGCTCCTATTGCAGATCAATTGAGGTATCTCTCCAGTGAACTTATTGTTTGAGATCAAGAAGACTTTCAAAGTTGGTGGTGGAACTGGAACTGGTCCTTCAAGCAAGTTGGAATGAAGGTCGAGATATTGAAGGTTCTTCCATGGAAGTTTCTTTATACCTGTCAGAAAGTTATTGAAATTTTTTATAAAATACATACTACACGTATTTTGGCATGTTCCAGCATGGTTAATTGGTTCTTCAGATGCATGGTAACTTAAGGTCAATGAATAATCTTGATGAAATTAAGAAAAAGCAGAAGATTGCAGCATTCATCAATGATAAAAACTGTTGTGGGAAAAGATTAAGCCATTTAAGTTTTGAAAAACTCTTAAATTGTTGGAAGAGAGTCTAAATTAATTACTCAGTTTATCAACCTCAAAGATATATTAAACTTAGAATAGTCCTGAAATTCATCAAAATAGCCTGATTGTTGATTATATAACTGAGATATCCATGTTCTCCAGTAATGATGGAAGGTAAAGATTTTGCTAATTAAAGGGATTTAACTATACTAAATTCCCAAATAAACCAATTAGGAATCTGAAATCCATCAATTTTGTTTCTGATTTAGTTCAAATAAATTAAAAGCTTAAACAAAATGAAAGAAAGAAGGATCAATAATCTCACCAAATTCAGCAGCAAATGGAGTATTTCTTAGGCGGCGCCGACCATCGGAGCTTCCACTGCACAAGCTAATGTTAGTGGTTGCCACGGATAGTAACTCAAGGAAAAGAAGCAGACCGACAGCAATACTCATGGCTGCCTGCTTTCACTGCTGTGATAATTTACAAGTTTCGTCAATCGTTTATTGAAGACTCTTTGTACCAAATAATATGCTTCCGATGACTCGTTTTACGCATGATCTTGACTGTCACTGAATGAATTTGCACGCAAGTCAGTGGAAATTCACATAAAGTTGAATGACCCTTTCTTTACTCCCTAAGAGTAAGACGTTTCAGGAAACGCGTTCGATGATAATTACTTAGCTTCATGATTTCAAAGAGATTTAATTGATGAATTTGAAGTCAGTTGAAGACTATATTGGTCTTCTTTTACAAGTGTCTCTATCTTCATTTTCTTTAAAAATATATTTAATTAGATTTATTTATTACAATTCTTCAACTGATTTTCATACTACATAAAATGGCATAGATGAAAACACAATTAAATTAAATAAAATAAAATCAAGAAATAGAAATCTAATAACATCTTCTCACAACAGTAACGTAAAATTGGTCCCAGAGCTGACTCAAGAAACCGTAATATATACACCTCCATCTTCTGCTGACAAACAAAGGAACCAATACACCCCAGAAGCCCATCACAAATCCAAGTTTCATGCTTGCGTATAATATCCATTCCACTTCATGCTCATTTCCATCTTTTCCACTGTTACAATTTGGCACCACCCCCCGAGAACATTTCTCAAGAGGAGATCCACCGAGTTCATTACTAGTAAAACTGGATCGATCAAATCTTTGTAGTTGAGTGCTTAAAGGAATTTCTCCAGACAAGTTGTTGTTGGATAAGTTTAAGTAACTCAAAAATGTCAAATTTGAAAAACTCTGTGGAATTTTACCAAAGAGCTGGTTTGCTGATAAGTCGATGGATTTTATTGATTTCATAGCACCAATGCTCTCCGGAATTCTTCCAATGAATGAATTTTGAGACAAATTTAATGATTGCAATGCTCCAAGATTTGTCACTTCCATTGGAATTCCAAATACCTGCGTCCAAAGTGAACAATTCTTGTATTACCCTTAAAGCACGATGAATGACCCTTATACTTGGAAAAGTATGCTAGGACTTTTGCTTCCTAAGAGTAAGACGTTTTTAGGAAATGCTTTCGATAATTACTTTGCTTCATGATTTCAAAGAGAATTAATTGCTATAGGTCCCATTTAAAGCTATTCTCTTTACAAAAATAAAAATAATAAACAAACAAAAAGACATGATAATATTTCAATAAAGAGAAAGGTGGGTTTAATAATTAAGAAAGAAAATTTTAAGGCTAGGATTTGTATGTTTTATGTTTATTGAAGGATATTTTAATTTAAGAAAGTATTATATTAGTTGACGTGTAGGAAAAGGTACCTATAGCAATCAAATCTCTTCGTTTGTTGTAATCCTTCCCTCAAATGGTCAAAATACAGGGCACCAACATTTCATATATCATTTTACTCGTTAATAAATTAGCTAAGTTTATTACTAAAGGGCTAATGCCATGACCAACAGAAAATTTGTCAGAGATTTACCAAAAAAAAAGAGACAAATCTGTAATTGACACGTCTAAAGTGAAGAGAAGAATATCTTCATCTTCTTTTGTAAGTGTCTTTATCTTCATTATAGAAGTCCCTTTATCTGTTACATTTTGGAACTGATTATTAAAGCACATAAAACGACATAGCATCAAACACTAAGAAAATTAGAGATAATCTAGTAACATCTTCTCACAACAGTAACTTAAAAACTGTCCCAGAGCTGATTCAAGAAACCGTAATGTGTACACCTCCATCTTCTGCTGACAAACAAAGGAACCAATACACCCCAGAAGCCCATCACAAATCCAAGTGCCATGCTTCAGTATAATGTCCAATCCACTTCCTGCTCATTTCCGTCTTTTCCATAGTTATAATCTGGCACCACCTCCAGAAAACATTTCTCAAGAAAAGATCCACAGAGTTCATTACCCGTAAAACTGGATGGATCAAAACTTTGTAGTTGAGTGCTTAAAGGATTTTCTCCGGAAAAGTTGTTGTTGGATAAGTTTAAGTAACTCAAAAATGTTAAATTTGAAAAACTCTGTGGAATTTTACCAGAGAGCTGGTTTGTAGAGAAATCAATGGCTGCCAATGATTTCATAGCACCAATGCTCTCAGGAATTGTTCCACTGAACGAATTTTGAGACAAATTTAATGATTGCAATGCTCCAAGATTTGTCACTTCGATTGGAATTTCTCCTGAGAAATTATTTATAGAAAGGTCGATAAATCTTATCAGATTAAGAATGGTGCTATATTCAGCTGGTTTACCTTTCATCACCTGTAATGCATTTTCAAAAATTTCTCGAATTGATGCAACATCATACCCAAAAAGACAAATACAGAGTTGTTAGTTGTCATCATGGCACCAAATGTAAAGTTGTCAGTCGTCACCATGGCACTGAAGTTATTGATACATTTTGGTTCGGTGCCAGAGAGGTTGTTATCAGCAAGGTCTAAAATCTGCAAATGACCCAACCGGCAAAGTTCCAATGGTAAAAGGCCATGAAAGTTATTTGAGCGAAGGATGAGTATCTTTAAACTTAAAAGACTTTCTCCAATCCGTGTTGGAACATTTCCGATAAACTCATTTTCACTAAGGTCAAGTACTTGTAAGTTGGTCCAGTTTTGAAATGACGCTGGTATTCTTCCGGAAAGGTTGTTTCTTTGAGGTGAATAGACCGAATGGAACTTAAAGTTTTCATGGAGGTTGGAAGGATACCTGTAAACTCATTGTTACCTAAATTCAAGATCACCCAAGTTCTGGCAATTCGACCAACAATCAGGTAATTCTCCCTATGAAAGATTGTTTTGAAGTTTGAGCACCATTGTTTCCCTTGGCCCTTTTTTTATCAGTACAAAAGAAATGGAAAAAGGATCCCGAAAAAGCATTATTGGAAAGATCAAAGGTCCAAAAAGGCATTGGTAGAAGATATAAGAGGCAGTGAACCAGATGCAAAATAGATGAAGATATTCCTAGTTGAGAAGGAATCAATACCACAAATCCAGAATTAGAGAGATTAAGATACTCTTGATCTGTCATAGAACCAAGATATGTAGGAATCTGAAGATTTGCTGAAAAATCATTACTACTTAAGTCCAAGTAAACCAGATGCTTAAGATCAAGTATCCACCAACTTTGACCTCTCATAATCTTCATATTCAGCATGGAAAATGTCCAACGGATTTCTAAGGTGGAGCTGAAGAACATGACCTGTGAAGTTGTCGCATAGCCCATTTACAACAATCTTTGTCACCAATATTCCAAGAGACAAGCCAGTTGGAAGGATCTTCAAGATCTCCCTTGAACCTTAAAAGTACTTCCCTCTCACTTTCAATGCAACCCAGGTAAGAACTTCCATTGCAGGAGCTAATGGTGACGGTTATTATGGCAATTAGTAACTCAAAGAAAAGAAGGACGGCAATGCTACTCGCACCTTATTTCATCACTATTCACCTTTTTAGGTAGAATTTGTAGTGAAGGAGAATTTGTATGATCCGAATGTTATCAATTTGCTGTTATTTATAGTATTCTTGTTACTTATAATATGTATGATTCTTGCACATAATCTTAACTAATCAAATGGGTCCGGATTTCAAATCATAAGAAAACAGAAACAGAGTTAGAAAAATACTCTCACATGAGTCACCACAGACATGTTTGAGATCAATTTAGCATTCAAAGGCAACTGTTAGTGTTACATCTTAAAACACAGACATCCAAATGCAATATACAGTCTCAAATCCATACCATGATCTATAGTCAAAACTATACCATATAAACTTACTTTAATAAACAAAAAGAAAAAAGAAATCACAACTGAAGCTTGTAAAAAGAGAATATTGTTTAAATCCCATTAACTTAATTTTTCATTGCTAAAATAAACTAACCATAATATTATAATAACCTTCTAAACACAGAATTCACCAAAATAAATAAACTTAGATCCAATAAAGAGAATAATTTCAGACATATTATACTAGCAGAGTTACCACATAAATTCACATAACAAAGCAGAAAGTGCCATCACATAGCACCAAAACTCCTAAATCCTTCAAATCATGTAGACTCGACAAATAAGAAGTCACAGCACAATGATAAATAGTTTATATTAAAAATAGGAAAAAGTACATTAAGGAGATCAGACCGGGCTGAGGAGCTGATAGAACTGGGGCTTGGGATCAGAGTTCATGCCGACAATGATGACAAGAGGGATGAAACCATAGTGGGTGATGACTTTAGCCTTTTTCATGGCCCAAGTGCTCCACTCTTTCAAACAATCCGCTGCTGATTTCTCTTCTGATGCTTTTGCTCCCTTCACGCTCTTGCCTTTGGTCTTAAGTGATACTCTTGAAGCCATTTTCTCACTGCTCTCTCTTTGCTGGGTTAGCTAGGACTCTCTTTTCCACCTGCATATTGCAATAAACATAACCTGATAAATCTGAACAAGAAAACAGCATTACATTGAAAAAATCATGCTGCCTTCGTTAATATAGGATGCAGCACTTCTAAGCGGAGGTAAATAGACTAATAACCAACATGTGCAAACCACCTGGCCACCCCAGGGAAGAATTTGAGATGGAAAAAGTATGAAAAGAAATAGAAGCCTCAATCTATAATCTATTGGGACCTACCTACCTATCTTACCCCACCTCATAGAAGGACTGATGTAGGTTGTCTACATGATCAATTGAATCATTCTTTTATCTCTGTCAAAATCTGAATTTCAAAGAAATTTCAGTAGGGATAAGATGAGGAGATTTAATCCACAGTTGTTTGTTGATAAGTATTTCAAGAGCGGCATTTGAGGACAGCTGCTATTATTCTAAAAGTAGGAAACCGAGACAACAGAGTGGTAAGAAGCATCTCAACTCATGATTAGACAGCCAACTCAACAATGTTCAGTTTTTGTTAAGGATGACAGCTTAATGAACATTGTGAAGTCTTCCATCAACTATGCTATGAGCTAGACTTACCTTTCAAGTACACAGGATGTTGACAGTATCATCAATGACTGCAGCAGTTCATAACAGCACAGCTGAGCAATGCATAATCTCTCAGACAGATATCATACTCAGTAAAGCTAAGCTCTCCCAGCCTAACCACAATGAAGCACTCAGTCCAGTAAATAATATGCTCTTTTTACTTCTATTTCATAAGCCAAATTCCCCCTCCCATCCTCTCTCACATTGGAACATTGAAATTGTAGAATACAGTCTCTATTTCTCTCTCAAACACACATATGCAAGTACACCAGAAAGTAACAAATGACAAGAATAACAACAACAAGAAGTGACACTCAAAAGACTACATGAATGTATAATACTATCTCCACAACGGACCACCGTACACAAAGGAAATCCATGCCTACAAAAGTCAGCCATAAGAATCTAACAATCTAGAAGGGATACATCACTGTACACGAGTAAATTCAACTTTCAAGTAGGTTAGAGACATTAACAATGTCATCCTCAATAGAGTATAAAACTAAATTCTTATAAGGCGTGTATTCTAACCAACCTAGAAAAAATTCTCTTTTCCGCATAATTCAAATTACAGAGCACTATTTCCTTCTTCTTTTTACACCTTGTTCTGCAACAACACACCTCACAAATTTTCTCCACTACTCCATTAGAAGCTAGAGTTCATATCTGGAAAAATACCCCTTGAAATTTTTCTTACGATTAACAAGCTAGCTTTGCTTCCTTAATATTGCGGAAATAATCACTTTCCCATTCTTTGTTAACCAGTAAGACTTGCTTCCTAACAAAAATTATTACCTTTATTCGGTTATTTTTCAATGTTGAGATTTAAATACCATAAGAATGAAATTTCAATCTAAAATATAATATTAACAATACATGTAACTAAATATCATACCACAACACTAAATTATATAACTAAAATTAAACTGCGTTAGTGCCGACGGACAGCAACGAACGGTCGAGCAGGAACTTACGGCGGCGGGGCATTGTTGGATATGAAACATATAAGTAATAATTGATTAATTCTTTTTTACACCAAAAAAAAAGTAAAAATACAAATTAGTTACCTAAGATGAGCCGATTCCGGTGAGCTGACGGAAACGAATAGATCACCGGTTACGGGAAGCGGCTGCTGCGGTGTGGTGGACGGCTGTACGCTGTGTTGCAGGAAGAGAAAAGTAGAGGAGGCTAGAAGCGGCAATAGTCGAGGGCGTGAGAAAGTGGCAGTCAGCATTAAATGGCCGGGCAAGTCAAGTCTGTAATGGGCTTGGTCGCTTTCCGTACAAGTTGGGCTTACATTTGAACTGGAATGATTTTTGTTTTGAGGTCCATAAGTCTAAGGCATATACTGCATCAATTCCTTTAGTTTCAATTCTCGTTGTTAACTGAAGTAGTTACAAGATTGCCCTAAAAGACGTTTTTAACCTTCAAAGTCAACCCGACCCGGAAAAACTCATTGATATCGCATATAAAATCCCAGTACTGAGGGAGTGGCGGGAAAATTGGCTCCTTGAAGAATCTATCTCGCTTGGCTCAAACCACACAGGATGCCCGAAATCCGAACCCTTGGTATTCCTGCCGAGATTCAAGCTCTCGTCTCTGATCATCTCCGAGTGGTAGCTTCTAATTCTTCTTCTTGATCTCTCCATTAGGTTGTTTATTCTGTTTTTGTTGTAATTTTCTCTCATTTGTTGTTTTTCTACTGTGAATCAAACTCTTTATGATGCTAGTTTTGCTAGGAGTTTGTTAAATTTGTATTTGCTACGGAATTCTTGTTGAAACGGTGAAAAATTTTCTGGGTTTTCGCTAAAAACGGAACCTCTAAACTTAATTGTCAAACTCCTTGAAACTAAAGATTCTATTTTTCTTGTGATTTCTCTTGGTAGGCACTCAATGTCTAATTGAAGGATGTAGAGAAAAGGGTCAGTTTCAAAACAGAACTAAATGGGTTTAAACCCTTGTCTGGTATTAATCCATAGTGTCTTGACCACCATCCACTGAGGTTGTGGGATCGGGAAAATTTCTCCTGTTTAGAACTCAATGAATATAGAAAGAAAATTCAAGGGATCTCTATGTATTGAAGAAGGAGAGAGAGAGATAAATGAGTGAAAATAATGCATTTACTTTTTACAAGTGCCTTTAGTGGCAATTTGACATGGAGATTGATATGAGGTTTTGTTTTTTCAAGATTATTAGTGATGCATAAATATCCTAAACTGTATTTGTTGTGAAAAATTCTTCACTGAACGTGTTAAGAACCTGTATTTGTTAAGAATTTAGTCTTCCAGTGATTCGAACACATCACTTGTTTTTCCTGTACATCTTTTTTTTTTTTAGTCTGCATTTGTTTATTAAAATTCTGCACGTCTTATGTTCATTGAGTTGGGGTTAAAATCTTCATAATGGGATTTTGTACTCGCTCATTTATCCCCCTACACAGCATCTTCTACCAAGTTCTATATTATTGGCTTTCTTGGGTTACAAATGTAGAAATGCAAATTACTCCTTTGAATTAGTGGTCTGGTTATTTTAATGACTTAGACCTTGTAAGCTATGCATACTCTTTTTTAGAGCTGCAACTGCATGAGCAAATTATTAACATAAATGAGAATACTTCTCAGGTTTCATACAAGTGGCTGAGTCGCATTTTTTAGGGTCCTCAAATACTGCAAAGAGGTAAGAATTTCTCCATCTAGAAATACTTGTGTTTTTTTTTTCTTTTGTGCTGAATATGTCTGTACTTCATGTTTTGTTTTTTCTGATTCAACAAATTGTGAATATTATGTCTAGGTTGCTTAAAGAGTTTGTTGAGAAATGTGGAAGTGGGTTGGAAGTAGTTTATACTTTATCTGGCTGGTTGAAGAGTTGTCCTCTGAGTTATAATATAAGGCTTGTGTCTGGGCCTAAGCTCGCAGGTTAGAATTTTCATAGAAAGTTGTATGGTTACATTTGTCCTAATTATTGTGTCCACATGAGAGGGGCAAGAGAGAGAGAAGATG
>JAXCLQ010000005.1:17227772-17244965 GCA_035584115.1 Cedrela odorata | reverse complement strand
TTTTCATAGAAAGTTGTATGGTTACATTTGTCCTAATTATTGTGTCCACATGAGAGGGGCAAGAGAGAGAGAAGATGGTTTGCTTAGACAACTTGATTAACTTTGCAAAAACCTGGAAACTTCAATACATCAAATTGTTGCAACCTTTTTTATTCTTCTAGTGAAGCATGATTAGCATCAATTTCCATTTTTCCTTATAAAATTGAGATGGTTTGCTTTAATTGGTAACAAATGAATGGATTCTAGTTTTCAGACTTCTATTTTGAAGGAAATTCTGGAAATATGTATGACAGGCACCATTTTGCTTTCTAATTGATGTTACCCGAGTACTCCGTATGTGCCAAGAGATTTGAGCTGTATCACTATTTTGAATTATGCAGTTCTATTGTCATCCATTTGAGGAAAGAACTAATAATGGTGTCTGTTATCTTTTCTCTCATGCAGAAGCCAAGCTAGAATTTGACGGCAATTGCTCGGTTCAGGTCTATAGTGTGCAAGCGTGCATCCCAAAGGATCCAGCAGCACTTTGCAATGCTGAATTTGTTCAAGCAGAAGAGCTCTTCAAGAAGCCTTTTGTCCTTGATAATTGCTTGAGAGATAATAGGTAAGGCTATGTCTTCTTTATTATGGTTTCCGCTCCTTATACTTGGAAGCTTAAACAATAGGTATGACACACAATCTTCTATTTTCATCAGGTTCTGTGGGATTTCAAATTCCTCTGTCAAGCGCAACATTGAGGGAACTCCTCTGAACAATGTTTCTGTGCAGCCCAAAAGTGCAGGGATTTTGAGCCTGCCCAAAACTACTTCTACATATCAAAACAATACACCACCTCAGCAAAATAAAATTCAGCAATCAAGCCCAAAGGTGGGTCTGCTGTCATCCAATGTGGCAAAAGACGTGAAAGGTGAAAGTAATTGCACAGGAGTTCATAATCAAGCTGCCAAGCCTTCTGCTGATAAAGAAAAAGTTCAACCTTTGCCTGCTAGTAAAAAAAACTCTTGTGCTAATGGAGGTTCATTAGCAAATTTATGGGGTCGTGCATCTGCAAAACCGAAGCCCGACTGTGGACCAGCTGATGGTAATAATTATTTTCAAATCCTACTGATTGGCTACTTCTGATTTAATTCAATATTGTGCAAATTGAGATTATTAATCTTTTTAATAAACATATATTCTGCCAAGTCCAGAATCTAGAATAATCTTAGCTGACTCTTTCCTTTTTGTTTTTATATTCTTTTACATGATGTTAGCTAGTGCAGAAGCTCAAATTTGTGCTTGTGAGGCGGTAGAGGATGGGAAGAGTGAAGATGATGCTGAAGATATCAATTTCAGAAGAGCTTCCAATGGTGAAGGCAACAGGAAAAGGAAGGTACTTTTTGATTTCTCAGATGAAGACAAGTACGAAGATGCTGTCAATTTGGCATCACCTGATCTTCCCAATGGGCAGGCATGTCTAGATCAAGAGCAAAGTAAAAAAGTTGTGGTTACTGAAAAACCCAAGTTGATGTTTAACGAGCTAAAAGAAGATAAACTAAAAGTCAAGGAAGAGAAAGCAATTGATCAGGAATCTAACCAATTACTGAGGGAAGACTCTGCAGTTGTCAGCAAGAGAATGAGTACTGAAACCTCCTTTTCTGAAAAGGTCCAGAATGGCACTCCTGAAAATGATGTAAATAAGGATAAAATGGCTGATTCTGTACCAAACTCACCTAAAAGAAGAAAAGTTTGGAAGACTCGAATCGATGAGCGTGGGAGAGAAGGTATACCCATGTTCTATTTGTTGATCTCTTGAAAGACACGAGTTACTTTTTTGGTGCTATTAATTTTGTACTTGAAGAAACCAATGAAAAACTATGAATGACCATGGCTTTATTGAAACATTATTGTGGTATTTCAGTTGCTAAAAAATTCAAAGTGCCATGTGCATATACTTTCCTTAGATGTGATTTTCTAAAACAACAGGCCATAATTTCTTGATATGTTAAATTATGTATCTCTTTCCTTTCCAGTAACTGAAGTTTTCTGGGAGGGTGAGGAATGTGAAACAAAGAAAGCTGACAGTACGACGAGGGAAGCTGAGAGCAATACAGTCATCAATAATGTTAAAAGGTTAAAGCTGTTTTTACTTTTGCCCCTCGCATATCATCATTTAGTTGGTTTTCATTTGCAGATTACAGTTCATTGTTTACATTTTGTTTTGTTGTTTGCTAAGGAAAAGCATTGCAGATTACAGTTCATTGTTTGCTGAGAAAAGTTAATGACATATTTTATAATTATTCCCAAAGACTGCCTCATTTTATTGATAAGGAAAGTTATGCCTGTAAATGTAAAATGCTTCACATATTGCCACCGTGAGTAGATTAAATGAAACTGGGCTTGCTTTTTGAGTTCCTCTTGATGTTCAAAGAGTTGTCAGCGCTCATCGGTGATTTGTCAATGCTAATACAAATTTGAAGGCATTTATTGGTTTATCCAGTACCTAACATAGAGATTGCTTATCTTGGCCAAGCTTATACATTTGTCTATGCATTAGATTGCCAATTTTGGAAAATGAGTATTATTGTAGTGGTTAGTTGTCAGTCTGTGCCTAGCAACTGTTCTAAGCGTTAGGTTTATGTAATTATGTCAGGCCTCCTGCTGCTAAGAAGTCTCCAGCATTAGGAAGCACCGCACCATCCAATACAGGTAGTAAAGCAGGAAACAAGAAAGCAGGGAATCAGAAGGATCCTAAGCAAGGCAACATTCTATCTTTCTTTAAGAGGGCATGAAGAGAATGAACTTAAGGTTCATTCACTTAACTTTTTTTTTTCTTACTATTATTTTTGGGGTTCTGTATAGATGGTTTAACAACCTAATTGATGTTCATAGTTGGCGCGTTAATAACCACTTACATTTTGGAGACTGGGTTTCAAAATTGAAATGAAGATTGTGTTTGTGTGGAGTCGGGGATGCAGTCTAAAAGGTGTTTTTGTAAACATGAAAAGCATTTGGGGGTACATCACCAAGTTTTTTGACATTAAGATTCCCCTGGTGGTTTATTAAGGAATCTGTCAAAATAAATTTGATCGATTGCGTGAGTTAAATCAGAATAACAGTTCAATCTCAAATTTTTTTATATCACGGCGAAAATTTTAAGAGTTGAATTAACAAGTTCTCATAAATAAATTCAAGATTTTTATTGTTAATTAAATATAGCATATAACCTGCCGCATTAAAGTGTTATTTCATACGTGATTTCAAAACAAATTTCCTAAACTTAAAACGCAACTTGAATCCAAATTACTAAATGAATGTTAACCCACATTTGAAATTAATGGAATAGTTGCCTGCATAATTCAAGAAATGGTCTGATCAACATTTTAGGTTTATCTTGAAGCCTGTAAATACTGGATTCCTTTTCCATTTTTTTACTCTTCCCCTTAATCCCACCCTTTTGTCGTCTTTGTCACATTTCGGTAAACTTTATGTTCTTATAATGTTCCCATTGCGTCTACAATTTGCCTTTCTCCAGGACCCCTACTGCACGCCAAGGAAACTACATATTTCAAGCACCTATTAATGTCATCTACCAACAATCCTCCAGAAGAAGGATTTTAAACTGAATCTTCTTCTTCCACATAATCCAGACAGATGTCATGTTCATGTTCAATAACAAGTAAACTTACAGCAGGATTCTTTTAGGGGGAAAAAATAGTTTCGAGTGAGAACAAATATACATGATTTACAATCAATCTTTGCATAAACAAGGTATAGTCTCTCCCTCTCTCTATTCTTAACCTTCTCGGATCAAGTTGGTCGGTTCACTCAAAACATACTTGGGTGGTTCATATTTTGCATCTGCAAGAATGATTTGTAAAACAAGATAGTAGAAATATCAAGATATGAAAAATATGTATCTTAATAATTGAAGACCTTTGAGCAAACATACTTAAACAAGATGCCGGTACTTTCAGCTAAAATAACTAAAAAAAATTAGTATGAGCAATGTACCTCTTTCATCATAGCAAATTGTCAAATCAGCTTCGGCAGCAGCTCGTAGTGCATCCCAGATCTCTGGTGTGTCAGAAAAAATATATTGATATTTAGAATTTTATGTACAGTTCTATTGGTATTTCATGACAGTAAACAAAATTTTAAGTGATTGTCCAGAGAAGATAATAATTTAACCCCACTCATATTTGCTTTCTGTGATTATATATTTTCTAATCTTCTCAACTATTGAATTCTAAATCTTCGTGAAGCATACAACTATTTCAACAATGTGTAGTTTCATATTGAAGTGAAGTATAGATAGTTAGCATTTATAAAAAAATGCTGCTCTACAGTTGCTTCCTAGAAACCTAAGGTTGAGAGGATTGAAAATATTTAATCAAGCATTTATATATATATATATGTATATAGCCCAACACAACTCAGTTACTGCTATACAATACCTCTTACAAAATTGTCTAAACAAGGTGATGCTTATATTTTATCATGCCCGTTGGGTTTTTCATAATACCATATTCTACTTTATCTTCTCCATATCCTTAGACAGTCAACTTATGGACCCAGTGGCCTCGTCTTATTTCACTCTACCTCCCGTTGTTGTCCACTCCACTTAGCATTCCTTCCATATTTATTCTTCACTTGTCTTTGAAAGTTATTTCATATCTGAAACAATAATTAACTGACCTGTTGCATCATGCTTCTAAAGTTTTCATGCCGCAATACATCATTGCCAGTGGATTATTGTTACTTGTGTTCACAAGTACAACTCATCCAAGCAAACCTTAGCTTCAGTTTCTACACTTAAATTTATGCACAACGTGTGTTTTGAGCTCTACTATGCATAATTTGTCCAGGAAAAACAAAAATGTTCATTTCTGGGGAGTTGGTTCTGGGCGGAAAGCTGACAAAAATGTTAATAGAGAATGTTAGCTCTCTCCATTGCACCTGAATATGTTCCCAAACACTGTTAAAAATAGAAATTTTGTACCGCGTCCCAGAAATCATGCACTTGAAAGCAGAATGATTCTTCAAATTGTTTAGAACACATTGGTATTAGAATCTGAAAAGCGTTAACTACATTAAGAAAACAAAAACAAGTCTACACATTTGAGCATCTTAAAAACTATGCTTCTAACAATAGTATCCTTTAGAGAGGGGGTAGCAGCTAGATTTCGGAAACTCAGCAATTTCTATGCAGTTCCTTATCCTTCCAAGAGTAGCACAACCAGTTCAAGAAATATCTTGAGCTAAACTCAACTGTGTAGATATCCAACACACAAACCCCGTAGTTTTGATTGAACTACAAGGGGTAGACATTCATGTTGAAGGAAAGACAAAACCTCAAAAATGTAAATGATAAGCTAACCGATGAAGATTCTATTGTTTATATTCAAAAACGGTAGGAGTCATCGCCATACTTGCTCCTCATATTGTAATGGTCAAACTTTAGGTTGTCATAATCGACTGGCTTCATCTCAACAGATTTTGGCTCCATCCCACTTGATCCAAAAACTGCTTCTCCACTTTTATCGCGCTGACGATGTCTTGTTCTTTCTTTCTGGCTCTTGGACTTGCTGTATGAAGGAGGAATCTCACCCGACCTGTAGAATTCAGAATACTCCGGTCTTTTTGAAGACCGGTGCTTGGTTGATAATGAAGGATCCTTAAAACTGGCAGATTTGATCTTAGGCGGCTTCGTGTCTGAATATTTTTCAGTTGTGCTAGGAGTATGGATTTGATGGCTTTCGGATAGAGGAGCAGCTGACTTCTGCCTTTGCACTGATGGGGGCTCAGCTTCGTCTTCAGGCATTCTGAGAGTATCCCTCAGCGGTGTTAGGTTTTCCTTGGAGCCACTGGATCTGAAACGAGAGGGTACGAAGTAAAGGAATATGGCACCAATTGCCTCGAGTGCAAGCTTGGATAGATCAATGACAAGTTGTCCAAAGGATGGCCATCCTGGATCCTCTTTCATGCTCTCCACTATTGAAGTGGGTTTATCTTTACTTGGCTGTTCTTTGAATTCACTCTGTTCATTATATTTGCTCTCTGGAGGTTGTTGCTGCACCAGTACAAGAAGGAGATTAAGCCAAAAGTGATAAAGAGTATATATGAACTAGCAGGGAATAATTTGTTTGAGCAGCAATATACAATATGCAATATATAAGATGCTTTGAGCTTCAAAGACCGGAGGAAATAGAAGTTTAGAATACTATAACAAAATGAATGGCAAGAATGCTAATTCCATTAGTTTACTTTTCCACAATAGATATAAATTGTCCTAGAGGATGCACAGTTAAAACATGAATGACATTAAGTTGAATAATGTCAAAAAAATGATGCCACTGGTTGCTTGATATAACTATTATTGTTGGACTAGTTCTAAGCATCTTAACTTTCTGCACTGTTTATATCTATGTTATCAAAGAAATAAAAGTAAAATTAAAGAGTAAGATATTTACCATCCTCAAGAAGAAAGAAGGTCCAAACCCCAGCTGAAGCACGCAGGTAGCATATCCAACCAAGACAGCCCCAACAACCATAAGGATATCTGCAATTTACCAGTCAACTTGTCAGTCAGCGAAGGGCATTAATATCTGAAGTGGAACAAAAAAATTAAGTGATGATAACATGAAGTTTATATGCGATGATAAAGACATATTGTAGGAAAAGACCAACATCCTGACAAAGATATTTAGAGATGAGAGAAAAGTATAGGGTGGATATTGAAAGAAAACAAGAATGTTGATAACAATAGAAGACAAAAGCTATACATTGATGAAATTTTGATTTCTGAATTTCTAAAATGGACACGGAATCAACATCTCAACTAAGCACAAAAACCAGTAAACAAATTATTTCAAAATGAAGCCACAGACACCTCAATTATTGTGTCTGTTAAATAAGAGAGAACAATATCCTGATCTTATGACTGCAATCTTGATCTTGCTACCACATCTAACAATAAATATGGCAACAAACTTGAAATTTAGAACATGCCATTCTCTGCAGGAGCTCTGTTTTAATGGCTCACTTAAGTTCAATTATTTATACATGGTTCATCCATTCATAAAGATAGTACTTTTAAGTATAAAAAATGAAACCAGTGTTCTTATAATAGTTGTCAAGGAAATAAGACATGCTGATTGAAGAACTTTCCCCAATTCCTGCAGCTAAAAGCACCCTGATCTGGCAGCATTACACATTCATGCTAAATTCAACTTAATCACACTTGACTAATAAGGTTGATCAGCCTAAAGAAAGTAGAAAGCAGAAAGAGTTCAAAATTATTGCTGCATTAGCTACTAAATATATGCTAAGGATTTAACTACCTTGAATATATGTTTCATAATGATGATGCATGAACAATAAGAGTCCCTGATGAAAAGCACATTAAGAACACAGAAAACGAGGTAGGCATCATCATTATCATGTTCAATGTCAAAAGGTAATCTCGTAGCTAAGCTAGCATACTAAATATACAATAATACCAGAAAGCCATCAAAAGTTATCACAAGCAAATCAAGATTCAGAAGACGGCAAAGCCAGTTTTAAATAATATCATCATCCATATTCAAATAATAACCGAGTCAACAGGTCAGATGAAATGTAATCTTAAAGTATTCTTAATGGCCTTAATACTCCCTTGCATAAGCACTAGAAATATAATTTTCCCATATCTTTATGATCTCTAAAGTTCAACTCAATTTCCCTCAAACAGAAATAAAAGTACACCTCCAATGTTATTTAAACAACCTGTAGGAACTCCCACTCAAAACCCAAATGTAAAAAGTTTGAACTAAGGGGCAAAGCGGGAAGTTCATATATTCAAAAATAAACAAAATAGCAAATAAAGTGGGCTTCAAACCTGTAGGAGAAATGGAATTGTACTGATATTCACAGTCATCTTGGTTGAGAGAGATTTGCCGAAGAGCTGCATTTCCTCTATCAACAACCAATAAGGAACAGGTGGGCCGAATGTATACCACGTCAAAATCATTTGAGAACTTTGCATCCTCACTGGGTCCATCTCTGTAACCCGCTACATTTGATTTCCCTCCAGCAATGGTTGTCACACCTACAAACAATTTCAAAAATTAACAGCCTTCTATCTCATAATGTGCATCATTGTGCCCTTTCACAATCATATACAGTAAAGTTGTTAATCCCTAGAAAAGCTCCAAAATTTAATTCCATATGTATTGCTTTCAAACAAAACTGTTTATATAAACTCTAACCATATTTAAGTTCTAATACGATGTTATAAATAAACTTTAACTTTAGTTACTACTCTAGTTTCACATTTGCTAACACATATTTTTAACCTAGCTTCTAATATACCTGCATCTCCAATCTTTCTGATTGCAAGATTCAAAGTATCAGCAACGTACAGGTTCCCTTTGTCATCCATGGTTACACCTTTGGGATGATTAAAACGAGCTTCACTTGGCTTTCCATCCACGTGCCCTGTGTAACCCTGAAATGAACCAGCAACCAATCTCCCCCGGCTATCTATAAAAGTAGAATTATAAAGAAGAACACAGTTAATGAATCATCAAAGCTACCGTGGAAGCCAGATCATTCTAATCAATTCAGAAAGGAACAGTTTACATTTCATCTGTGAAATAAGAGATTCAGATGAAGGTACACAATTGGCAATTATAACATATAAATTGGGGATAGATCCACAATTAGAGTCTTCATCTTTTTAAGAGTTGAAGAAAACATTTCCCTATGCTTTTGGTATTAAAATTGAGTACTGTGAGATAAATTAATATCTTGACCTGATATTTTTGATCATTCTGCTTTAGAAAAAAAGAAGAAGCAAACCTCAATTAAACAAAGTCAAAATGTTGCAATATGATCAAACTTATGCAGCATTTCTCTTTCAAGGCCCCAAACAAAGAATTGACAGATGAGTACCATCATCAGTGTTCACCCTACATCTTCTAGCAACAAAACAGAACAGAATTTTAACTTTTTTGCAAGGGAAAGTTTAGGAATAGACATACATTGGGAAAGTGGTGGAGTAATTTTTACAATGTTGCTATTAATTTCATCAACAGCAAATAGTTCGCCATCCTCGGAGACACGGATTTTGTAAGGAACCACTCCAATCTCGCTTCCTTCAACAACTGTCTCAACCAAGTACCCATTCTCAAATTGAAGAACGTTCCCACCTGTAAAACAACAAGCCATGTAATGTATACAGAGTTCGATCACTTAAAAGAAATTATACAACTTTAAAAAATGCTAAAACATTATGAAAATGGACGAACCGACCTGATTGAGGTGCTTTGGAGGATGACCTGGTTGTCCATTTAAGAAGAGAAGTCAAGTGTTTTACCAAAGGCCCTCAATATCAGAATTCATCCAAACGAAAGGTTAGAGAACAAACATTCCCATCAACCAAAAAAAAAATCAACTAAACAAAATACAATTATCTAGTCACACTACAAGCAAAAGGAGTAATATACAAATATGTTACACAAAGGATACTGATTAAACGCAAGCAATCAAACATAAAAACTAAAGAGAACAAACGCACCCATTAATCATATGGATCAAAAGAACCCAAATCCATAACAAGTGAATATTATTCACAATTTAAAAAAAAAATACAAAACTGAAAGAACCCAAAATCAGCTTTTACCAAACACACCCCAAATAAAGTAAGATTTAACTAGAGCAGCACAAGTGAATATTACATTATACAAAGTTTGTTAGGATTTTGATAAAGTCCAATCAATCAAGCTAAAAAAAGTAAAATAAGATGAAAAAATAAGCATACAGATATTAAAAGAATCCATAATCATTAAAGATAACAAAAGAGCTAAATTATTACCAGCAGGAGCAGCATGAGCCTGGAAATGAAGAGTGTGTGAAAGCAAAAGAGTTAAAGTGAGGAAGAGATGGGTTTCTCTCATGGCTCTTTGCGCCAAGCAAAATCAAACTTAGACAGAAAGAGAGATCAGTACTTTTTTCTTCAGCTTGAGAATTTCGAGAGAAAAATTACTTCTTATTTTATCTGTTGCATGAATGAGTTAGTGAAACTCTGAAACTGACAATGAGCATAAAAACTGACATGAGTTATTGGTTTAGCACTGGTTAAGCTGCTTTGACAACAGTTGATGCCAGCTTTTTGTTTTCTTTTTATTTTTATTTCTATTTTTTTTGTCTTTTTCTCTTTTCTGAAAAAATAAAATAAAATGAAAAATAAAAGGTGTGCTTTTATTTTACCCAAAAAGATAACAGTGAGTTTTTCAAGAAAATAGAAAATAATGTGGTGGAAAATATAATAAAGTGAAATTTCTGAAAAGTAATGAATAATATCATATGGATCCCTATTTTTAATAAAATCACAAATAATAATACATTTATAACTGATATTTACATGGGTCCCTGTCTTATTGTCTTTAGATTTGGTCAAAAAAACACACAACGAAGTCAATACTTTAAACTTTTATATTCCTAAAATCAACCTATCTATCAGTACAAATAGGTGTAACGAACATAAATTATATTTTTATTTGTAATTTCACTAAACTTTGGAATCTAAACGAAATCAATATTTTAAACTGCTATATTCCTAAAATCAACCTATCTAGCAGTAGAAATTGGGGTAAAGAATATAAATTATAACTTTATTTATAATTTCACTAAAATTTGGGATCTAAATGTTATTATCTCACAAAAATCAGAAATTCAGTTGGGTTTGATCGGGTATTAATATCCAATTGTCAATTGCATTCCGTGACACTATAATATGATACTTTATATTATAATTCATATCATTGCAATCTTATATTCTATATTAAAAAATTGATATCTTATATGTGCACATCTTACTATATCATTCATATTATTTTAAATATATTATTTTTATATGAAATTGAAAACTTCAATACAAAAATTAAAATTATAATTTCAAAATTTTAATTTAAAAATTAAAATATACGATACAAAATTTAAAAATAATATATATAATAATGAACCTCTTTTTTATATGATAATTATTTTAAATTTTACGTTTGTATTTTAATTTTTTATATTATATATTTTAAATTTTATGTTAATTTTATTTATTTTTATTAATTTTTATTTTTAATTTTTTTAAGTTTTACTTTCTAAGTATGTATCAACCTAGGATTCCTTAAAATGGCTAAGGCCCATAGGCCCAATTAAAGTATCCAATACGAAATATCATACGGTCCGCACTTGACACTACCAACTTACGTCAAACCTGCCGTCTGACTCTCTCACTTTCCACGTCACTTTCTTCATCATACGTGTCGATCATTCATTAGACCAACTGCGTGTCCACAAAGCCACGTCTTCTCCTTTATAAGGCAGCACAGAGAAGACCCAATCCTTCAATTCGTTTCAGATTCAATTCTTTGCCCTACGGTTTCTCTCTGGTTTTCTAATACGCGATTTCGTACGGTTAGTTCTTCAATTTCGATCTGGATATTGGATTTGCTGATGAATCTGTTTTCGTTTTTCGATATGAATTTACTGATCCTGTTAAGTTCCTTCTTCGTACTGTTTGATGGAAGATGAAAATTGCAATTGTTTCATTTTTAGATCTGGAATTGAAATCTTAGATTTCCATTTTGCTTTCTCGGCAGCCAAGCAGATTGTTTTTTTTTAATCTGATGCTTTTATTCATAGATCTGTTTTAGTATGTATGCGTGAGTGCGTATATACTTATGCATGCACGTGTCTATGTACGATAGTATTATGTGTGCATGTTTGGCGAATTATTTATCGACTTAACAGAAATCCATAAAATCTTTTCATTTTATGAATATTTTACTGCAACTTTTAGGATTTCGTTGTACTACGTTTGTTATTCCACTCGAGTTAACCAAAGTTGTATTTAACAGTATAACTAATGATAATTTTAATTATCTTTTCGATTTTTAAGCAGATATGATTCGTGGATCAATAATTATCGTTATATCTTACAATTTTTTTTAGTTCAAGAATAAATAGTTAAATCACCGGAAGTGTTTACTTGCTAGCCTTAACATAGTTTATTTTATTCACTTTCTAGTTTGCATTGTTGAGACCTTATGAGATAGTTTTTTTGTTGCTTTCAATTGAATAGGTTGGAAATTATGCCAAATAGGTGTTTGACGAGCTTATAGAAACTGCTTTTTGTTTTTTTTTTTTTTAATGCATAAATTTATGAAAACGGTTCACTAGTTTGAAAACAGAACTATGTGTATCATTTTCTGGCATTTAGCAGCCTATAGAGGATTTATATTATTCATTAGAGAGCTGATGTTCTCTAGCAACATTTGCTTTCATGGTAGATCCAGGATAATTTTCTCATGTTTTTTATTTTTATTTGTTAACAAATGTTGGTGCAGTTAAGGTGGTCTAGTTTGGACTAAATAAAATGGGAGGTGGATTCAGAGTGCTCCATCTTGTCAGGCCTTTCCTTTCATTTCTCCCGGAAGTTCAGAGTGCTGACAGGAAAGTTCCATTCAGAGAGAAGGTTATATACACTGTGATCTCTCTTTTCATATTCCTGGTATGCAGTCAGCTCCCATTGTACGGTATACACTCAACAACTGGTGCAGATCCATTCTATTGGATGCGTGTCATTCTTGCTTCAAACCGTGGGACTGTCATGGAGCTTGGTATCACCCCAATTGTGACATCTGGACTGGTGATGCAACTCCTTGCTGGGTCAAAGATCATTGAAGTGGACAATAATGTACGCGAAGATCGTGCCCTCCTGTAAGTTGTCTTCCTGGGCTGAGTTAACATGGGTTTCTGGCTTAATATGAGTCATTTATAGCACTATTTTTCATTGGCAGATAGGTTGGTCTAATCTATTTTTGCTCGCTGTTACTGTTTGTCTATGTTAGAGCATTAATTACTTTCTTTAGGCTGATCTTTTAGTGTTGCTTTGGTCATGTGATGTCATTTCTTGGTAGCATCAACATAGATTGTATCAAATGCTTCCTGCACATCCATTTGAATGTATCTGATGTTTCTGTTTTGGGGTTGCTCATGCAATGTTATTACATTTGTTATTAATACAAAGTTCAATGTTTCTTCTCTAATGCTTATGTTTGTTCCGAACATCGACTGAAAAACCGTTTTTACTTTACAACTGTTCTCATCAATATGGATTTAATTATATTTAATTATTTGCAGTCCTTTTAATGCATCTTTGAAAAATGATTGTGCTTAATTTCTTATGGTGATTGTTTCTTCCGTCCAGAAATGGTGCACAGAAGTTGTTGGGCATCCTCATTGCTGTTGGTGAAGCAGTTGCTTATGTTCTGTCTGGGATGTATGGTAGTGTTAACCAACTTGGAGTTGGAAATGCCATTCTTATTATCATTCAGCTATGCTTTGCTGGTATAATTGTGATCTGTTTGGATGAACTTCTCCAAAAGGGATATGGTCTTGGCTCTGGTATCTCCCTCTTCATAGCAACAAATATCTGGTGAGCTTTGTGTCCTCCTTTTACTGAACCACATAATGAAGAATTTAATTTTCTTGTGGCTGGAAGTATGTTAACTTTGGAGTTTTTACAGATTCTCAATTAATATATGGTATATAAGTTTGAATGCTTATATAGGTTTCACCATTTCTTCGCAGTGAAAGTATCATCTGGAAAGCATTTAGTCCCACTACCATCAACAGTGGACGGGGAGCTGAATTTGAAGGTGCTGTTATTGCTCTGTTCCATCTTCTGATAACTCGGACAGATAAAGTCCGTGCTCTTCGTGAAGCCTTTTACCGGCAGAATCTTCCAAATGTGACGAACCTACTTGCTACAGTATTGATCTTCCTAATTGTCATCTACTTCCAAGGGTTCCGTGTTGTTTTGCCTGTGAGGTCAAAGAATGCTCGTGGGCAGCAAGGTTCATATCCAATCAAATTGTTCTACACCTCTAACATGCCCATCATTTTGCAGTCTGCCCTTGTCTCCAACCTCTACTTCATCTCCCAGGTATTTAGAAGTTGATTGGTCATATGCACTGTTTAAAGTCAAAGTCCTTTTGATTTTTATTTAATCAAACTAAACTAGTAAATTGTGCGTATACAGTTGCTATACAGGAGATACAGCAATAACTTTTTTGTGAATCTTTTGGGTAAGTGGAAGGAATCTGAATATTCTGGCGGTCAATTCGTCCCTGTGGGTGGCATTGCATACTATATCACTGCGCCATCCAGGTAATGAAGACTTTCTTATTTTTTTGGCCTGCATTTGCATTTGAAGTATGGATTAATTGTATTCTTGCCCTGCTCTGTTTGGATGACTTTGAGAATGCTCCTCTGATTTACTGTGTGTGTTTTGCAGCTTAGCTGATATGGCAGCTAATCCCTTCCATGCACTGTTCTATCTAGTGTTTATGTTGTCCGCATGCGCACTATTTTCAAAAACTTGGATTGAAGTTTCAGGATCATCTGCTAGAGATGTGGCCAAGCAGCTAAAGGTATGTGACTTAATTTTGTGATTCTACTTAACCAGAAGAAAATATCTAGTTGTTGCATACCCCTTTTTGGTGTTTATTGTTAGATTGTTGCATTTCTTTTGTCCCCACATTCTCTGCTGAGTAAAATCAGGCGCATTAGGTGATACAATGTTTCTCTCCTTTTTTTTTTTTTTTTTTATCCCAGGAACAACAAATGGTTATGCCTGGACATAGGGAGGCTAACTTACAGAAAGAGCTGAACCGCTACATTCCCACAGCTGCAGCATTTGGTGGCATTTGCATTGGTGCACTAACGGTGTTGGCAGATTTCATGGGGGCAATTGGTTCTGGAACTGGAATTCTACTTGCAGTCACCATTATTTATCAGTACTTCGAGACCTTTGAGAAGGAAAGAGCCAGTGAGCTTGGGTTCTTTGGTTTTTAAGGTTATCCCTCAGCTTTTGTGCTGAGCCAGTTGGCACTGCCAATGAGCTCCCCTGCAAAATTTTTGGAGAGCTGAGAGATGTATCTAGGCCTTTTAACAGCAAAGAAGTTCAAGTTAGAATTTAGATTAGATGGTTCTAATTCTCTCTCCTTGGATGAAGAAGTACAAATGTGCCAAACATAAATGTTTGTTTTTTGTTTTTCCCTTTTATCACTGGGATCTACGCAACCGCAACTCTTTGATTCTGTGGATCTTTGATCTAGAAATATTACTTGATGAATTTTACAAAGAACATTCAGGAAAACAGATCTGGGCATTTTGGTTTTTTATTTTATTTTATTTTATTTATTTATATATGTACTTTTCAAAAAAAAAAATTTGCTGGTTATATACCATCATTTAGTTAGTAATTCATTTTTAATGCTTACATTCTCTGTTTATTACAGGAACATTCATTTTCAGTCTTTTGACTGTTACTTCCCAAGAATTTAAAACATTAGTTAAATGATGGTGCTATATTTGAGGTAATTAAATATTTGAAGCCGGTCCATGTATTTGTTTTATACAAGTTGTGATAGTGTATTATGTGTTGCTGTACCGACTCTTGTCCACCTATGATATTAACTGATATTTATTTTATTAAATGGTTGGTTAGAGATGGATACTTATTAAAAATAATTACAGCAATTTGTCGTTATAAATTCTTATTATTATAAGATGGCATGGTGCAAACTGCAATGCTTATATTGTTAATCAATTACAGTTTCTTAAACTTTTTTTGGTTTGGTGGGTTAAATTTAACAATAACAGTGAAGTTTCAAGGTTCATTGGATGCTCAGCTCTTTGATGGGACAATGGTGGTGCGCACTCAACTGGCGCAATTACAATTTGAAAGAAAGAAAGAAAAAGCTGGTAAAATTCTAATTACTAGTTCTTTACCTCCAAGTTTTGTCTGATCATATCATCCCTTTTATATTAGTGGAGTTGAGGTCATGTTCATGTTGTGTTGTCCTCCAAAAAGGACTCTGAAAGGAAAAGCTAGTAGCATAGTTTGCATAATTGACCTATCTTATCTACTGTCTGATTCACCATGAATAATGTTGTAATTATTCTCCTCTTCGCTCTCATTTTGCTTTTGAAATTCTCAATTCATGCATACAGACATTGCAAACATATTGCATAAGTGGCTGCAGAGTGGGATATCATCTGGATTCAAATGCAACTTTAGACAACTTTAGTTTTGTTTTTAACACTCACAAAATAACTTTCTAATATATATTTACAAGCCCTTTTGAACATCTTAGCTTATGGAAAGACCTTACACCTTTCATACCTAAAGTGAATCCGACGAGATCAAGACACAGGCTAAATAACTAATTGTGATACATCTGGAAAAATAGAGAAGAAGTTAAATATATTAATAGATATATCAACAATTAATTGTGATACATCTCAGGTGTACAAATGATGTGCATTGATAATTGTTAGATATGATATTTTCATTCACTCAATTATATAACACTCTGGTTATTATCAAATTCATCTATATAAATTCACCTAATTAGTATTATCCGTCCTTTCAAACTTTGAGGGACCTAAATCTCATATGAGATCCTTTAGTGAGGTGTAAAACAAAAGTATTTAGAAGTTATAGGCGAATAAGAATTTGAGACTATTTTGATATTACTTATTACAAAATGAACACTTTTCATTAACTCAAAATACTAATTTATTAAGTAATATAATCTACTTTTATAAATTTAAAATTAACTCATATTCTATCTTACTTTAAATGTGAAATAAAGAAATTATGATTAAGACATTAATTTTATTTGTTATCGTCCTAAACCCAGTTATTTTATAACATGCTATCGTAATCATGTTTTATAATTTTTAAAAACATTTTATTTTAAGTGTTTCTATTATTTAATAATATTAGAGAAAATAATATTCGTGAAAACTGTTTGTTAATAATTCTGATTCTGACCACAAAACAATGCCAGCTGGACATGTGAATAACTAAGAATCAGTTTTAGTTGAGACCCACTAACACTCTCGTGTCCCACGTTAACTCACACGTGTCTCTTCTTCCCCACACAAAACACACTCTTTTACTTCCGAATACAGACCGTCCATTTTTGCAAGTCCATACATAAGGATCTGCAAATACCCTCAGATTTTAAACTCAATGCCCAAACAGCCCCTATTGAACCCCAAATTCTTCAACGAACCTACTCCCAATAAACATGTAATATCTTCAAAATAAAAGGGTAAAACGGTAAGAGAAAACCACTCGACGTAGACATATATTTATAA
>JAXCLQ010000005.1:17192777-17205544 GCA_035584115.1 Cedrela odorata | reverse complement strand
TATATATATATATTAACTATTATTAAATATTTTATATCAAATAAATTTTAAAGAAAATCAAGTAAGAATTTCTAAGAAATTATTTAGTATTTTTTAAATTAAATTTGAGAATCATTTTCTTAAGCATATCTAGCTTCTCTTTTTCCTTTAAAATAAGATAAGTTAATTCAATTGAAAAAACTATGATATTGTGAGCTCAGCTAATTTTATACCGGGGACTTAACAAGAGATCAAACCAGTTCTCTTAAGCAATCAAGTAGATTTTTTTTATTTCACAGGGATGAGAGTCTTCAATGGTCCTCAAGTAGTGTAATATTACTGAATAATTGTTCTACAATAACAATATTTTAAATTTCTTTCAATAACCAAGAGATATTTCTAGCCTCTCAGTGAATAATGGGGGCGATCACGTAGTTCTTGTTCTGTGAAGATACGTCATGAAAATATGATTTCTTCTATTCTCTTGTGAGAAATGATGGATGATCATTCTCGTGACCCACAAAGAAAGTTAGGCTCCTGAAGCCATGGGTAGAACTACTTGTAGAGAGACACGTTTTGTCCAGTTCTTTCTTAACCTATTTCTTTTATGACAGATTTAAATCATTTTTCACGTATATGCGTGGATTAAAACGAAACTAACGGGATGTTAACGAGCAATATTTGCCCGCCGTCTTTACAATTTAAAACCATGGATCAAAAAATAAAATAAATAACAGCATATCATTTGTTACATGAAATTGAAAGAACAGCTTTTTAATTTCTCAGTCACCGTGCACTTTTATGTGCATACAACTAGCAAGAAGAGGGTGCATGCATGCACCATACACGGCAAATGTTTGATGAAGCGAAAGCCTAATCCCAGCAATAGAATTATTCAACCAAGGCTAAACCCTTTTTTTTTAATTTGCAAACGGAATAAAACGAAATAACAGACCGTAAATAACTAGCTAGGAGATGGCTTGATTACTAATTAAACAAAATTCTTCCTCTCAAGAATTTATTTTGTGTGAACCATGGCCGATTCCAGGGTTTGGAATTGACGGCAAATATCGTTCAGCCTCAGCAATGTGGATGTAGTCAACCTTTTGTAATTTGCAGCCATTTTATTACCAAAATTTTCCGAATCGTCTTCCAAAAGAGGAACCTTCGTTTTCTTGGTGCTCAAGAGTTTTCTACCTTCAGTAATTCAATGTTTTTGAAATTGAACAGGGAATGTTCTGAGTAGTACTGTCGGTTTAGGTGCATTTGAACTAAGCAGAAGAATGGCATTGGAAAAACAGATATTTAAGCAAGATAATGGAATCAATGAGTAAAAATACCTAGGGCTGTCTTATTTGGCTGTCCTGCGATACTTGATAGTCATAGACAAGTAGAAGTAGTGCTTTTGGAAACTTGATACTTGATAGTCATAGACAATTAGTGTTTTGGTAATGCAAGTCTGTCGTCGATTGCGTAAGTGGCTTAGCTTGCTCTTCATGACTTATGGGGTCAAAACATTACGGCAGCAAGTCCTATGCTTTGCTTTCTGCAGGACTTTTTAACTCGTTGCCCGTGTATATCAGCTAATGTTAACACATTTTTAAGGAAAACTCAAAATTTAAGTAATGTACATTTATGTTATGTTTGATTTATAATTTTATTTAGATATAATTCTTCGTTTTAAAATACAACCGCAAAATATCACATTCACATGGTTAATATGTTGTTGGGAAGAGATTTTGTTCATTTCATGCTCGAAAGAAATTCAATAGTGCTACTCAATATATTGCTGGAAAATCATCTATTAAAGCAATATTGAACGACCATATATAAATTATTGACAATAAAAATCAAGTTAGAGAACTTAATTGCTGACCCTTTACAAATGGAGAATTGTTTTAACTATTACAAAGTATAAGTAAAAATAAAAATAAAAATAAAAATAAAAATGAGAGAAGGAATTAATAAAGAATAACATGAATCTATTAAGCCACCAACTAGTGGGGGACAATGGGTAGACATAATTTGACTAATGGCCAATTCCAGGACTTGGCACGGACGACTCTAGTATTCTATTAATTTTTCCGAGATGACTCGTGAAGAGCTTTTCATTATTAGCCAGTGCATGAACCTCGTCGCCTGGAGGAGAACTTGTAGGGCCTTTTACAAAAGCACTTAAAGAAAATCTGTTCTTCAGAGAAGGAAGTTGTTCGCCTTCTTTTTCTAGGCTCGAGAGTTTTCTGGCTTCCAAACATGTAGCGTGGCAGACTAAAACAAGGAAGAAAATAAACAATATAATGCTCAAACGAGCCATTGCAGAATGTCTGCAAAATGTATACAAATTGCAAAGCTCGGTTTCAATAACGAGTGATAATATATAAATATTTGCAATGAATTCTCTTTAGGGTTGGGGGCTAATTGAAGATTTATGAGTATACGACTCTATATATATAGAGCTACGCATAACGAGTTGGCCAAGTCTTCTTCAGCTATTTCAAATAGAACAAAATAATATTTTGCCTATGTCTCTTGGTGTTGAGTTAGGTACGGAAGGACGACCAATTAATCAACCAGCCGGCCGGCTTCTCTTTTATTTTATTTTCTCGAGTTGTATGTATTTGCTTCTATAATTCCAAATATCTGGTTCAAACTTATGCAATAATGCCAAATTTGACCAATTTTCTTCCCGGAATAAAACCATGATCGACAGTTGCTATTACATTTGTTTGCGATCGAGTTTTCCGTTAATTCACTAAACGATTTCTATGCAGACAAATTCTCACTGTCATGTATAGATTGTTATAAGTAGTTTGTCTTATATATAGCTTGGAATTCAGGCTGTCCAATATTTTCTTTTGACCAAAAACTTTCGATGCCAAAGACAGATTCTCTTTGTAATTATGTTGCAAGAGGGGCTCGGTTCTTTGTCCTCCTCTCTTCTTACTTTCAATGAAGTTCTGACCAGGCTTTTAAAAAAAAAAGTATGCGTCTTTAGAGCACAAAATTCTGTGTCTTGCACAAGATAGTTGTTACTTGTAGGATTGAGCTGCTACTTAATCAATGACTAACAGTAGAAATGAAGCCCACAACTTGGCAAATTATGCCGGTTGCGTATGCATGAGGCTTTAGATTACAAGACTGAATCAAATTTTGCTTTACTTTTTAATTCAGTAATTTGCTACTCACTGCTCTCTATTGATTCCTAATTATGACAAGGCCGGCTTATTAATCAGTAACTTTTATCAGGAAGTTGGGATCGTGGTGTTATTTTCCTCATTAAAAAAAATTATTAAAATTGGGGGTTCTTGTGAATGAATAGTTATAACTTATAACTTATCTCTGATCCATTAATAAAACATATATATTCTCAGGAAGGTAGAGAATTATTTTGATCTGACGCCAGTACGTTTGGGAATATAGACACATACCAAACCTTTTGTAATTTGTATGCTTACGAGTTCCAAGCAAAATATGACAATCAAAACCAGACAAAAAGAACCCAAATAAGTCAACTATACATGCACAAAGAACCATACATCAGGTTTACGTAATTATAATTTGTATTACATCACTCAGATAACCAATTTGTGTTAACATATAGAATAACCCAGTTGACATTTCATTTGATTTATAATTTAATTTTCAGTTATCATCAATTTCTACTTCATTATGCTTCTATTATGTGAATTTCTAAAACATATAAGTGCTTACAAGATTTACCAACAAAGAGAAGGTATCATAAAGATGTACAATTATTTACAAGTTCTTTTTCATTAACACACCATCTATATAACATCTATATAACATCTATATAAGATCTATATATATCCACATTCTTTATATTATGATCCAATATATACTTTTAAATTATCTTTTTTGTTAGGTTTAAAAGGAAGTCTTACCCACGTAATTGAACTGCACAAATAAAATTGAAACCGAGATGAATTCATATATGTGCGGGATACATTTATAATTATTGAAAGAGATGGATCAATTTCCGATTTTTCCTAATTTATGATCTTCATTTCATCACCGATGGTGATTACTGATGTTTTTGAGACTGTTTGTATTAGTAAACTTTGCCAGACTCTTAGGCTAGGAATAAATTTGGACTTAATTATAAGACTCGTAATAATATGATCAGATTCAGTTAGGAGGCTGCTCTTTTCAGTGATTTCTTGCGTTTGCGGACCTCTCTAGCTAGCTACCTACCTTCTTTGACTTTGAAATTAATGCGACAAAGGCAATCTACTCGATTGAACGATTTTGCCTAAAACATTATAGAGTGTCAGCCATGCCAATTTCCTTACCATAAGCTTCGACAAATTAAAGTACAATTTCGTGATTGAATTGTGTCAAATTCTGTCAAAACACCCCTTCTTTGGCATAGTACATTCCTTGAATTTAGTCAATTTTCTCTCCTTTTCTTTCCCTTTTCCTTTCATTTCTACAGAATTTCGGCTGTCACATTAATGGTGATCTCAGTTGTTAGTATCCGAACCCAATATCCTGATTTTAAACCCCGTCGCCTACAGTATACACCTAACTTAAGTGCTTGAATTAAAAACATGCATAAGCTTATATTACGTGTACTCTTCATTATCATTTTCTTAATGAACTTTTATTGCGATTGGTTTGAAGATTTGACTGTGAGTATGATATGAGACAAGAGTTCCTTTAAGTTTCATTTAATTTAATTATCCAAAATTTCTTCTATAAAAGAGATCTTGTTTGCATATCAATTTTCTAAAACAAAGGGTCCTATAATTATATGTCAAACATTTTAGATTTATGAATTTATTATTAATTACGATTCATGCAAACAAACAAACAACTATTCTTGTACTTCTTCATGGTGTTTAATAAAAATGCATGAAAAAGATATATATATATATATATATATTCTATCATCATTTATACAGTACTGTGTATCCAAAGATAACTGTGATAACAGGACAGTTGATTCCACCGCTAATGACCACCTCCCTTATGGCTGGAACCTGAATCTAAAATGCGATGAAAGTTGCCCAAATACTCATGATTCATCACAAAACTTTCTTTGCCTGCATGAGAGTATGTTGCTTCAGAGTCCTTGCTGCCGAGAAGAGTATGGGACGCCAGCGCCTTGTCGAAATTCGCCATGACATTCTCCTCCTTTTTCAGGAGTTTTCGAGCATTATTCAGAATGGGAATTGAGATTAATGTGAGAATGAAGATGATCAGAAACGTTGATTCCAGGCGAGCCATGAAAATCATGCAATGATATGAAGGAAAGGGTAGATTGCTTGTGGAATATTGGGCTTCGATGCATTCTTATTTTCCTATATATATTGAAAAAAAAAAATTGCCTTCACTTGTGAACCTTGCATGACCCATAATCAGTAGCTTGAACGTTTGATACATATATGCCTTTTAGTACGTACTATATATAATAGTTAGTCCATTTATTATTGTATTTCTCTCTCTCTGTCTCACAGTTTCACTATATGCAATTTTGTTTTAGTATAAGTGACAATGAAACTTGGTTGGTATTAGGTTAAAAACAAAATGATTAACCAAATAATTCACTTTTGTATAATCTTCTAAATATAGCTAGCAGATCATAATTACTATATATAATATCAGATGATTATACTTCTCTCATCTAGATAAATAAGTCAATACCATATAACTATTGGTCAGAAATAAGAAAAAATATTGTACACGACTACTTGTCATCAATAGAAATCATATAAAGTTTTTATACCATGAGCATAAATTAAGAATAGAAATATATATCCATTAATTACCTTAATCCCACATCTCTTGATAACTAAAATACAAAGAAAAAGGAAAAAAATAAAAAGGAGTATGTCTCATTTATTGCTTACGTTGACATGAAGTATAATTAGATATAAAGCAAGACATATTCCGATCGAAGTGATTAATGTAGGTTGTTATAATTAACCAGAAAGGGATAAAATGTGTCTCTAATGGCCGATTGCTGGACTTGGATAAGAATGCAAAATTCGATCAATATTCTTTGCTGCAGTATGAACACCAAAGAGCTGCTCATCAACAGCCATTGCTTTTGCATGCCCTTTCTCATTTGGAGACGATGGCGGCAGCGGCGTTGTTCGTCCCTCGGGGAGGATACTTAGAGCCAGACAGTCCTTCAAGTAAGGAACCTCTTTCTTCCCCAAGTTCAATAATTTTCTACCTTCCAAACATGGAAAATGGAAGACTAAAACAAAGAAAAAAACAAGAAAAATGGAGTTCAAGCGAGCCATTAGTGTCGATTATCGAATGAATGCGTTGATATTGAAAAGTTTTAGGATGAATCTAAATAGCAGAATATGTAAGCAAACAAACACAGTTTCTTATATAGTAAATTGGTGGGAGTGTGAGCAATTATATAGCTCTGCGAAAGGAGAGACGTGAGGGTAAAGTCAGTAGCTCAAGTCAGCAAGTTTGAAATTTGAAAAGGTATATATAAATATAAAGTTTGGCAGGAAGTTTGCAAATATATGTGAATGCCTCGTGGAAGTAGGGTTAGGCACATTTGAACTGTGCGGCCGGATAATGTTGCACAAGTATGATCAAATCAATCTCCAATGCCTCCAAATACTTGAGTTTACGCATATTCAACAGTTCAAGTTAGTTCTTTGTGTAAATTCACATCTTCAATAAGGTAGAACATGTTTAACTCTCTATTGTTATCAATTATTAAACTGAGGACCTTACGTTTCAACATTGAGTAACAGTGGATATGAAAACTATAGTTTTAGTTTCCTTTTCAAAAAGATGACATTTAATCTATACTACCCTGGCAAATAGTATTTTTTTGTTAATGGTGCACTCTCTATGCTGAGTTGATTGCGTGCAAGGACAAACCAGCAAGGATTAATAGATTAGGCAGGAGTCATTTCTCAGTCTTGACTTTCAGGCCATCCTCTTTTATTGAAAATACTGCTGATGAAATTTGTGGCTTAAAAGAATTAGCAGCAAACAATTCTTCCTTAAGCAAACCATATTTGGGACAAATAATCATAATCAAATATAGTCAACGAATTTATCACATGAATCAAAACATATTATTGTATATTAGAATTCGTTTAATTGAATGAAGGGACTTGATTCCATAATTAGTAATTGATTATATGAAATCAATTAATAATTTGCTATAGATTAGTAGTTGATTTATGAGTTTGGAAATTTAAATGGGGGGTTATACGCATAAAAGGAATTCTAGGTCATTTTCATTACTTAATTACACTAATTTGTTTTCATGTTATCAGATGATTGAGTTTCATCACAAATGGAAGGTTAAGCTTGGACGTCTCTCAAATCAATATCAAATTAGTGATAAAATTGAATCCAAATAATAATTGTTTACAACTAAGCAATGTTAATTTGATTTGGCGCAAGTGTTGATTAGCAATCTAGTTAATACAAAATTTCTTTGCACAAGTTTGAGACTCGGGGAGAAAAAAGACAATAAAAAACGACACGGGAGAATTCGGTAAGGCAATCGTATTAAAGGATTTGCGGCATATTGGATTTGTGAAGTAAATCTGTTTTTAGTTGTTAAGTTTGTTGAGTTAGTTTTGCTAACTTGCATTGTTAGTTAGGGAGCTAGTTTTTTCATTGGTCCACGTAGCTGGTTGATAACTAATATAAGGTTGTGTTTGTAGTTTTGCAAGTGATGTCGAAACAGAATAAAAAGATGGTTTTGCTCTATTTTTCAAAGATACCACTGTTTATCCTTTTTTTTTTCTGGTTTTATTGGTTATCTTTTACTTTCTTTGCTTTAATTTGTTTGCATTGATTCTTGTTTAAGTAAGGATCAAACTCAACAATTGGTATCAAAGCTAGAATCGTGTAATCATCAATGGACTCTTTAAAATTCTCAATAGAGAAGTTTACGGGTGATAATGACTTTAATTTTTGGAAGCTGAAGATGAGGGCTTTCTTAATGCATGAAAGACTAAAAGAAGCTTTGCTTGATGAGAATAATATATCAGAACACCTTCAAGAGTCCAAGAAGAAAGAGATCTTAAAGAAAGCTCACAGTGCAATAGTCTTGTACTTGGAAGATGAAGTTCTTTGTGAAATTTCAAAGGAGACTACTGCTTTAGGTCTCTGGAATAAATTGAATTCAAGATATATAAGAAAATCTTTTACTGATCATTTGTATCTGAAGAAGCAGCTTTATGCTTTTACCTTAAAAGAAAGTGGATTAGTAAAGGAGCATCTTGACAGGTTTAACAAAATCATTCTTGATCTTGAGATCATAGATATAAAGTTTAAAGATAAAGACTAAACACTGATGGTCTTGACGTCTTTACCACCTAGCTATGAACATTTTGTGGAAATTTTATTGTATGGAAGGGATATTGTCTCAATGGATGATGTGAAATCTACTTTGAGTTCTAATGAATTAAGTAAAAAGGTAGATGTGAATGATTCTGGTGAGGGATTAACAGCAAGAAGAATATCTGAAAAGAAAGAATGGAAAGGCAATAAAGAAGCAAGATCCAAATTGAAGGGTAAGAAATTCAAATGCTTTCATTGCCACAAAGAAGGTCATTTCAGGAAAGACTGCCCTGAGAGGAAGAATTCGAAGAAGGATAAAGGTTACACCAAAAAATTTAAGGCTGCCATTATTACGGATGAAGACTTCAGATATGCTTTCTTGTTGGTGGCAATAAAAGAGAAAGTAGAAGGTAAGTGGATTCTTAATTTAGGATACAGCTATCACATGTGTCCACATAAAAATTTATTTTCTAAATTGAATCTGATTAATAGAGGCAAAGTAGTTATAGGAAATAACTTAAAATGTGATGTAAAAAGAATAGGAATCATTAGGCTAAATTTACATGAAGGGGCTTGTAGAGAGTAAAAGAAGTGAATTTGTGCTTGAATTGAAGAGAAATTTAATATCTTTGGGAATGCTTAATGAAATGAAGTGTGTGATTAAAGCTAAAAAGGAGTCTTGAAGGTTGTTAAAGGATCTTTAATGTTGATGAAAGGAACAAAGAAGAGTGGCTTGTATATTTTGAATGGAAATGCAGTGATTGAAGAAGCTGAAACTGTGATGAGTAGAACACCTGATAAAGATATGTTGTGGCATCAAAGAATGAGACATCTTGGTGAAAAGGGACTTGTGGAACTCAAGAAACAAGATATTTTAAGAGATGATTCATTGAAGGATCTAAAATTCTATGAAACATGTGTCCTTGACAAACATTATAGACTTAAGTTTGGCACTGGAATGCACAGAACCAAGGAAATCTTAGACTACATTCACTCAGACATTTGGGGTTTATCTCAAGTGACTTCATGAGGCGGGGCTAAGTATTTTATGTCTTTAATAGATGATTACTCAAGGAAGATCTGGATATTCATATTGAAACAAAAGGGATAAGCCTTTGTAAGGTTCAAAGAATGAAAGATTTTGGTTGAAAATCAGAAGAATAAGAAAATAAGGGTGTTGAGAATTGATAATATGATAGAATTTTGTAGTAGTTTCTTTGATGATTTCTGCAAGAAGAATGGCATCGAAAGACAAAGAATTGTGAGGTATACACCCAACACAATGGACTGGCAGAAAGGCTAAATAGAACACTTATGGAAAGGGTCAGATGCATGCTTACTAGTGTAGGTTTATCGAAGATGTTCTGGGCAGAAGCTGTGTCAACTGCAGCATACTTGGTGAACTAAAGTCCCACTTCAACTCTTGCACGAAAGACTCATGGGAAAGTTTAGTCAGGCAAGCCACCAAGCCTAAACCATCTAAGGATCTTCTGGTGTACTGCATTTGCACATATGAAACAAGGGAAATTGGATCTTAGAGCAATAAAAGGGGTGTTCACTGGCTATCTTGAAAGTGTCAAAGAATATAAACTTTGGTGCCACAATGGTATAAATGGTAGGTGCATCATCAGTAGAAATGTCTTATTTCATGAAGAAGAATTGACACAGAAGAGGATAACAACTAAAATTGATGAAGAAACTGAAAAGAAGACTCAAATTCAATTTGAGGTGGAGTTATAACTATCTAAGAGTAAAGACAATGGACTTTATTAGACACAACATGTAATGACCCTGGCCCTCGATATGAACACCAAGTCCCACCAGACCCACACATAAACTATCGAGTTACCGTCGTTACAGTCCAATGTCCCTCACGGGCACACTGAGTAGAAATTTATTCTTCGGCCCTCTAAGTACCACAGGCTTGGCTACTGAGGTATTTGTTTCTTTTTCGAAGGGAAGTTTGCCTCAACCACGTTTCGAACCCGAGACATCCTCTTTAAAGAGTAATCCCTATGAAAGTGAGTACTAATTGTGCTAGTTTTTTATGTAACGACCCCGACCCTCGGTATGGCCACCAGGTCCCACCCAGCTCACATCTGAACTACCGAATTACCGCCATTACAGCCTAGTGTTCCTCATGAACCCACTAAGTAGGAATTTGTCCCTCAGCCCTCTGAGCACTACAGGCCTGACTATCGAGGTATTTTTTCTTTTCCCGAAGGGAAGTTTGCCTCCCCCACGTTTCTAACCTAGGACCTCCCATTTAAGGAGTAATTTATATGAAAGTGAGTACCAATTGTCAAGATTTTACTGATTATAATTTGGTAAGAGATAAAGAAAAAAGACAAATTAAACCTCCTCAACGATATGACCATGCTGATCTCATAGCATATGTATTATTTGTGAGAGAAAATCTAGAAAACTCAAAACCTGTATCAGTAGCAGAAGCTTTGAAGGATAAAGACTCAAACAAATAGCTTGTAGCCATGGAAGAGAAGATGCATTCTTTGAACAAAAACAAGACTTGGAAGTTGGTTGTCAAACTTGAAGGTAGAAAAACAGTGGAAAGCAAGTGGATCTTCAAGTGGAAAATGGATGAATCAGGTTCGAATACTACAAGGTACAATGCTAGACTTGTAGCTAAATGATTTACTCAAAGAGAGGGGGTTGACTTTAATGAAGTATTCTCACCAGTTGTGAGACATACTTTTATTAGAATTCTACTTGCATTAGTTGCTGTTTTAAACCTTGAATTGGTGCAAATGGATGTAAGAACTGCCTTTTTACACGGAAGACTTAAAGATGAGATATATATGGCTTAACTAGAAGGTTTCATAGTGAAGAGGAAAGAGCATATGGTTTGCAAGCTTGAAAAATCTCTTCATGGGTTTAAACAATCTCCTAGACATTAGATTATGAGGTTTGATGATTTTATGCATAATAAGGGATATACAAGAAGCTTGTATGATTGCTGTGTGTATTTCAAGCATGTTGGACAAAAGGAGATGATATATTTGCTAATATATGTTGATGACATGCTGATTGCATGTAGAAGTTCAAACAGAATCAATCAGCTGAAGGAGGACTTAAGCTCAGAATTCGACATGAAAGATTTAGGACCAACTAAGAAAATCCTTAGGATTGAAATCAGAAGAGATCAGAACTAGAAAAGGCTTACACTTTCTAAAAAGCAATATCTACTCAGAATGCTAGAAAAATTTAGAATGAAGGAAGCAAAACCTGTTGCCACTCCTTTTGCATCTCATTTTAAGCTATCGAGAGGGCAAAATTCTGTAACAGAAGCTAAGAAAAATCTGATGAACAAGATATCATATGGAAGTGCTATTGGCAGTTTAATGTATACCATGGTTTGTTCAAGACCTGATCTTGCATATTTAGTGAGTGTAGTTAGCAGATTTATGGGAGAACCTAGAAAGGAACATGTTGGCTGTCAAATGGATTATGAGATACATAAAAGGAAGCATTGAATGCAACTTGGTGTATGGAAAAGAGAGGAATGATCAAACTGATAGAAGAAATATTGTGGGATTTGTAGATTCTGATTATGCCACTGATCAAGATAAAAGAAGGTCCCAAATTGGTTTTGTGTTTGCTTTATATGGATGCGTAGTGAGTTGAAAAACATCCTTGCAGCATGTTGTTTCTTTGTCACAGAGGCTGAGTATATAGTAGCCTTAGAATCTATTAAAGAAGCCTTATGGCTGACAGGTTCTGTTTTAGAATTAGGAATTCATCAAGAATGTGTTACCATTTATTGTGATAGCCGGAGTGCAATTCAGTTAGCTAAACATCATGTTTTTCATGAGAGGACAAAATACATAGATGTTAGATGACACTTTATTAGAGATAAAATTGTAAGTGGGAGAATCAAGCTGCCCAAAGTTAATACTACTAACAATCTTGCTAACATTCTCACTAAAGCTGTTACTTCTACAAAATTTAAACATTGTTTAAACTTGCTTATTCTAGAAGGATTCGATACTTGAAGTTGCTGATACGTGGTTCATGAAAAAATTCTACCAACGTATAAGCAAAGAGAAGCTGAAGGTTTATAGTTTGAAGAAGAGTAAAAGTTGTATCTACTAAATTGAAAATTCAGATTTAAGGTGGAGATTTGTGAAGTAAATTTGTTTTTAGCCGTTAAAGTTAGTTAAGTTAGTTTTGTTGACTTGGCATTGTTAGTTAGGGAGCTAATTTTTTTATTGGTCCACGTAGCTAGTTGATAACTAATATAGGTTGTGTTTGTGTGTTTGTAGTTTTGCAAGCAATGCCGAAATAGAATAAAAAATGGTTCTGCTATGTTTTTTGAAGATAACAGTGTTCATCCTTCTTCTTTCTAGTTTTACTGGTTATCTTTTACTTTCTTTGCTTTAATTTGTTTCTTTGCTTTAATTTGTTTGCATTGATTCTTGTTTAAGTAAGGATCAAACTCAACAAGATTAAACATATTGGATATATATATATATATA
>JAXCLQ010000005.1:17176149-17189779 GCA_035584115.1 Cedrela odorata | reverse complement strand
ATCGTTGAGTGATTAGAAACCATTGCAAGTTGCAACCATGAGTGTCTTGCTTCTAGTCCCAAAACTTGTGGGAATTTAATTCCCTCCAATAAATTAAGAATAATGGGAATAGATTAGTTTGTTCTAAACACAAAATTTTTGAATTACAACGTGACTAAAACAATGGAGGCTGGTTTCAGTATACTTCTGATAAAATATCAATATTAAGAAAAAAAATATTAATGAGTAAACGAGATTAAGGTTATTTCAATAGAAGTTAGGACTTATTTGTTATAAATAGATGAATTATATACATATTTATAAAATAGGAAGAAATAAAATTCTAAAAAAATAATTAAGACCCAACTTCGATTTACTGAAAAAGTAGGTGGGGAAGGGAATCTAATTCAAGTTAGTGAAGACAAAAGGAAATGCATATGAGAAAGTTTGGCTGCTCCTTAGGATCTTAAATGAACCGTTAGGGTAGTGTTTTCTTCGATTCAAAAAGCAAATCTCTGGCTTTAGGCTTTAGCAGCAAAACCCATCAGTCTGAAATTCCCTTTTGCTCGCATGCACATTGCAGAGTATGTCTGCTGATGGGTCATTTTACCATTCAAAATCTTCTGCTTAACGTTTATTTATATAGTTTAGAATCTACGTTGTGCTACACAACGTTGAATATTTATACTGAAAATTGGCAAAAGTAAAGGATGAAAAGTTGGCGTATTACTTATATTATAGATTCTGCGGGTACATGTAGCAGTAGATAATGAATATTACAGTACATTTTGTAGTTGAACAAGAGAAGACATAGTTAGGGTTTCTTTTTTGACTGAAAACTTTTGACCCAGATTGTTGTAGTAATCAAGCTTTGTCATGGAGCGTGGGGATGAAGTTTATGAGACAAAACATGGCTTTGTGGATTAATTATAGAGAGGATGTGGCACCAAACTAAGAAAGCTTCAAGCTTCAGCAGCATCAAAAGATCTGCAAAAGAAACAAAAGCATCTAATTACAACATCAACATTTGGGAAGATGAGAAAACTGGGCTAACTACTATTATCTTCAAGCAAAGAGAGAAGAAATTGCAAAACATAAAGGGCTTTTGGTATTATTTTCAAAATATATATTTTCTTTTACAAATTTAAAATAAATAAATAAAAATAGCATCACATATTATGATATTAACATTGTTTTTGAAGCATGATTTTAGAAAATACATCCCGACAATGCAATTAATATATACCGAAAGGTGTATAGATAATTGTTTTTGAAGCAATTCACAAAATGAGTTCAAAATTAGCACAAACTAAACATGAAAGTGAATAATTCAGACTCTGAAAGAATGAGAGTGCATACGTTTAAGCAGAAAATCCTCCATCTACAAGCCTTCTTTGCTTTCTTAAGTTTCGAGAACATCTCATCTTCTGAGCAGATTTTACCCGGCGAGTTCAAATAAGCCTTTCGACGAACTGGAGGAGACCACAAACCGCTCTGCTCGTAATCAAAATCATACTGCAATGCGTCAACGAATTTCCCCAGCAGCCTGTCCGAAACGGATTTCGAAACCATTTGAATACTGCAGGAGCTGGACGTTGGAGAACAAGATATTTCACCAGTACTGCCTTCTAGAGATGTCAGTGGGGAAGAAACTTCAGAAGTAGTCATCGAGATTTTCAGAAAAAAAATATGCAGACAGAAAGAGAGAAAAGATAGATAAAGGGTTCAACGAAGGAGAGGATGAAGATTAAACCATGATGGGGTCATGAGTACTATGATTAGGTTTTCTCATATGGAGCTTTTTGTGTTGAAGAAGTTAGTTCGGAGGAAAATATAAAAGAGGAAGAAAGGGAAAGATTTGGTCACGGAAACTTGGGACAAATTATCTGCTATGGGACCAAGCTTATCATCTATAATATAATTTAGCTTGCTCAATATATGGAATAGCATTTAATGGTTACTTTTGGCAATCCTCTATATAATGTAAGTTTATTATTTAGTGGTATATATATTATATACATGTATTAATGGACATTATAATTGACCATGGTGTCAATCTTGTAAAGAGCTACTATATTAAAAAGTGGTACTATTACTAATACTAATAGACACTATCATTATAAATTTCGGTAAGCTTGGAATTTGTGTGTTTGCTTTATATCTATACCTTTTATGTCACTGACTAATGGTGTGTTTAGTATTTAAGGGTATTTTGGTCTGAAAATTATTTTGGTTATTTTAGGTCTAATACCAGTGGTTATTTTTATGAGAAGTAAGAGCCTTTTAACCAAGGGCTTGGCTAACCGGATTAGATGAATCGTAAATTTTCAACAAAAGCGGGCTCCCGCTAAAATCACTCGCATTTCGTTCACTACCCAATACCCCATCAGAAAAACCTTCATTTCCTTCCAGCCAAAAGAAGGTAGAAATCAATCACTTTCCCGATAACCAAACACTCCCGCAGATCTTCAATTCCTCGGTCCCAAAATGAGAGAAGAGGAGATAGAGAAGCTTCGTGGAGTCGTTCGCGATTGTGTGAACAAGCATTTGTACTCGTCGGCCATATTTTTCGTCGATAAAGTTGCCGCTTTGACCAATGACCCTGCTGACATTTACATGCAGGCTCAGGCTCTGTTCCTAGGCCGTCATTACCGCCGTGCCTTCCACCTCCTTAATGCCTCGAAAATTGTGCTCCGCGATCTCCGATTCCGTTACTTAGCTGCCAAGTGTCTGGTAATATTTTATTTTTAATTGCATTGAAAAAGTTGAATTTGGGATTTTGGGTTTATGTGTTTTGGTTTTTTGAGCTTTATTAAGTGTAGGAAAAGAAAAGAAAATTGAAAATTTGAAGTGGAAAATAATGTTATTTTGTAGGAACCAGTCATTATAAACAGTGTAGAAGAGAAATGAAATCTAACGTAAGAAAAACAATGCAATTAGGAAAATATTGAGCCTAAATATAAAAATTTCAGTGAAAACCATGCGCAGATTGAACTGTTCTAGCCTTGAAGAGACCAAACGAGATAAAAGTATTTGAATCCACGGTTTAATAATAGTAGGATACAAAAAGGGTTCTAATTCTTGAAAATTTTGTTTATACTTTTCATTGCCTGTGGGAGGAACTTTTTGTCTGATCACTCTAGAATGAAAAAAAGAATGTTTTTGCAATTTCACATTTAGTAACTTATTTTTTTTTGAAATATCTCAGTAAAAAAAAAAAAAAAAGCTTTATCTTTCAGTGTTGCATGTTCAAAGAAAATGTAACAAAGTTCAAAGCTATAAAATTGCACATTTTGAGCTAAATAATTGTTGGCCTTCAGCTCTTGTATGTTTATTTAGTTGATATGCCTAAGTAGTTTGTCTTTTATTTATTTATTTATATTTGGTCTGCCCTATGTATAATTAGGAAGAACTGAAGGAGTGGGACCAGTGTTTATCGATGCTTGGTGACGCTAAGGTTGATGAAGATGGGAATGTTTATGGCACAAAAGATAGTAATGTCATGTACTTAGATAAAGATGGGGAAGATAGAGAAATCAATGTAAGTTTTTCTTCCTCATTTTATTTGGTCTTTTGTTCTTAGTTTCACTGTTTATTTTTTTTGCACATTTATATTATTCATGACCCACCATTTCTTTTTCTTTGACAGATCTCTTCAGCTATATGCTTTTTGAGAGGCAGAGCATATGAAGCTTTGGAAAATCGTGCCCAGGCTCGGATGTGGTTAGTCTTTTGCAACCCATTTATTTGAAAATCATCCTGCTTAATTATGCGATGCTTTGTGCTCATTTCCCTTAGTTCTTCATTCAAAACGATAATAATATATACAGTCTAACTTTTGTATATTATAGTAGAGTAATTTAAAATTTCCCTACACTATGTTATTCTGGTTCCCTTAGAAAAAGGAAATGGCTTTATTAATTTGATGGGAAAATTCTGCACATGGCTATAAACTTTTGTAGGTTAGGACATAAGTGTATATTTCTCCATTTTCATTGCTGAGCAGATTTTGTTGAATGTGTTAATGTTTTACATATGTGATTATTAGCAACAAGTAAGATGCCAAAATTGAATGCTGTGTGAAGTTGTCTTCTACTTTCTCATATGCTTTTGTATGCTAAATGGTTTTTACTTGCAACATTATTCTTACCTTAAAATTTGTTTTGCTCATTCCTAGTACGGTTCCTGGATGAACTTGTTGTTGCTGCACAAAAATAAATCACTGAACCCAATTATTCATGACTTGTTTCAGCTCTAATAACAATGTGACTAAAATTTGCTGGCTCTTTCATCTTGTTCCATTACTAAGATCCTAATACTAATTTGTGGGTTATCGTCCTAGAACATAAAAAGGCTAATAGTGGAAAGTTAGGCTTTAAATATAATTTAAGAAGATTCATTTGAAAGATCAGCTCTGCTTCACAGCATGTGGTTGCCTGCACTTCATTGTTTGTTTTAAATATTCAAGCTGTCTGAATTAGTAAGTAGTAACCTCATTTAGTAATGTGATGGAAAAGCTTGCATTTGTTTCAGTAAATTAGTTGGTTCCTTCAGACACTGTTTGTTTAGTAACTTTTATGGTATCATTTTACTACTTTACATTTGCAATTTCATTTGTCAATATGTCTGCTCTGTTCCAGTTAATTCCTTTTGCTGTATTTGTTTGCTCCATTCTCTCAATTTTGTTGAACTAAAACACTATAGTTCATACAAATACGTACTAGATATGTTGTTTTATGATGATTTAAGGTACAAAGCAGCAGTCAAAGCTGATCCTCTGTGTTATGAGGTATGCTGGACATGTTATCAATGTTATTGTTATATGGATTTATGAACGTATGTTCCATGCCAAATACAACTTTTCATTCTTCAGGATTTTACTCATGGCTGTACCTCAATTTTTTTTTTCAGGCTTTGGAATGCCTTATTGAAAATCACATGCTAACATGTGAGGAAGGTACTCTTTTAGTTTTTATTTTCCCACTCAGTTTATGTCATCAAAGAGAAGTGAATTATGAAAAATGTTTAAAGTTTGACGTCTAGTTCATCTATACATATATTTTGTGGAAATTGTACTCATGCACATATCTGTTTATATAAATTTTATTTAGTAAAGCTTTCTTCGGCTGTGTTGTTCTAGCATTTAATTTTTCCATGGAACACATTACAATTTGCTAATGAACTGCTTTAAATTTATTGGAATTGCTCTTGAATTTCAGAAACAAGTTTACTTTCATCATTGGAATTTGGTTCTGAAGATGGATGGCTCTCTTCATTCTACTCATGTTTGATAAAAAAGGTGAATAGTTTGCAACTTAAATATATGCTAGTCCACTTGCAAACATGTCAAAAATCTCTATAGGTGAAATTTTTCCATCTGTTTCACTGATATCGATTGTTGTCTTTTGCTCTGTTTGTGATGCACTGACCAATTTCTTTCTGTACTGTCTCCTTTGATTTTATCCAGTATGACAAGGAGAGCGTTGTAGAAGCCAAATTCAGAGAAATTGAAAAAGAAAGCTGTGATAGTGACCATTCGAGCCCATGCTTCGCATACACTCTGAAAAGCAATACTGATCTTTTGGCCTGTAAAGCTGAATACTACCATCAGTGTGGTGAATACCAAAAATGCTTTGAACTAACTTCTGTGTAAGTTGGTGAGAGAATGAAGAAAAGATGGTTGCAATTTGTTCCCAAGATGCTGTAGCTGACCACCTTTTTTGTTTTTGCCCTTTTCAGACTACTTGAGAAAGACCCTTTCCATCTGAAATGTACCCTGGTCCACTTAGCTGCTGCTATGGAACTTGGACATTCAAATGAACTATATCTGATGGCATGCAATTTAGTAAAGGATTATCCTCAAAAGTGAGAATTTACTTTTTCCTCTTTTAATTCTTCTCTTTCTAGAAAACTTAGGAAGAGTCATATAATGAAGGTATGGGAAAATATGGAATGGAAAAACTGTAGGACCTCACAGGATTGCAATTGAGGTTGCAAGTTTTTACTGTTGCAAATGTAATCTGGCTGGAATATTTGCATCATTTAGACTTAAAGACTAAAAGGATTTCTCATGGCCAATCTTGTAACTGGCTACCATTTCTCTAGCTTTTGCATAATACCTTGTTCATTTATTGGGACCTTCACCTTTTTAGGGCTTTGTCATGGTTTGCTGTTGGTTGCTACTACTATTGTATAAAGAAGTATGATCAATCACGTCGTTATTTCAGGTAAAGATCATGAGCCTCTTTACTAATTTATGCATCCTTTATTGTGTCTATCAATTTTATTATTGAAGTTGTAGGTTTCTGATTTTTTATTGCTAATTTAGTTTCCATTCATATATTCTTCAGTCATTGATTATCTCTTGTTCCTATTAAATATTTCCTTTTGTTGATTTTATATGAGGTTTGAATGTTACTTAATGAGATCTAATATCTTGTTGGCTCCTTTCACTACAGCAAGGCTACTAATCTCGATGGGACATTCCCGCCTGCATGGATAGGTTATGGAAATGCTTTTGCTGCTCAAGAAGAAGGTGATCAAGCAATGTTGGCTTATCGGACTGCTGCTCGTTTATTTCCGGGGTAAATTTTTAGCATTAGTTGTTGGAGTTTAATATAACCCTTTGCTTGCTTTGAGCAAGTTTCAAAATGTTTAACCTTTCTTTTTCTTGTTTCATGAAGGATATCTTTAGTTGTTTGGTCAAATTTGAGATTTTGCTCTTGATATTATTCAATTCTTGATTAATTGAAGAACAGTATGCTCTGTGTGTGTTGTAACTATAAGCGTAAAATATGCTTAGGTCATCCAAGTTCCTATCGGGTTTCATGTAGTCATCGAAATTTCAATTGCTTTGATTTAATCCGTCTTAAGATTACTGCAACTATAAATATTGAGTTTCTTGGTCATTCAAGATGATTTTTTTTTAAAAAAAAATTCTAGGATTATGCCATGTTTCAGAAACTGCTTTATTCATAGAAACTTTATATTGATGATGCGCATCTGAAGTTTATATTTCTTCCCAAGTAACACGCTGTAAGTTTAATAAAATGAGTCAGATTGTTGACCCAGGGCATAGTCATTGCCTTTTTCCTTTTTGATACTAAACGACACAGTCATGAGTAGTTTTATGGTCATAAATATCCACAAAATTTATTTTTTATTGTTTAATGACGGAATGAATTGTATTGTGGGAGTACTCTTATTACTACAAATTGTCTTTTTACAGGTTGAATCTTGATATTCTCTTATTCCAGGTGCCACTTACCAACTTTGTACATTGGAATGGAATACATGCGAACTCACAGCTTTAAGCTTGCTGAGCAGGTGTTTTACCTTCTTATGAACATAGGCTATTTTTATTTTTGCTTTTGACTTCTATGAGAACTGTATATCAGTCTATGTGATTTGCTAATTAACGTTACCTTGTGGATTTAATTTTTCTTCGGATATTAAATTTGATGTGAAATGATGTACTTTTCCTTCAAATCATTGTTAAGTCGGTACAGAATGATAAAACCAATGGTTTGATTGAAATAAAAAGAAATTGTCTTTTCAGATTGACAAGGAACATAACAAATGCTAGTCATATTCTTATTCTTTTTCCGGTAATTATAATTTTGATATTCTGCTGCTTCTTCCTTTTCTGCTATAACAAAAATCTGTTAATGATATATCTTTAATTGTATATTTGAAATTCTGATTAGCTATTCGTTTTTCAGTTTTTCATGCAGGCAAAGGCCATATGCCCATCAGATCCACTTGTATACAATGAACTAGGGGTTGTTGCTTATCACATGAAGGAGTAAGAATTTTTGGTTCACATGAATTGATTTTTTGGCTGAGCTGTTTACACTGTTAGTTATCTGTTGAGAAAAATAATATTATTGCTCAAGTTTGTGAAATTTTGGCTCAATTAATTTTACAGAAATTTGGTTCTTTATATCGTTATTTGTTATGGCTTTTATACAAGTATACAATCATCTATTTTGACCGGAAAGTCTTGTCATTTGAAACACTTGTAGGTATAACAAAGCTGTGTGGTGGTTTGAGAAGACCTTGGCACACATTCCATCCTCTTTAAGTGAAATGTGGGAACCAACTGTGGTGAATCTTGCACATGCTTACAGAAAGTTAAAGTAAGTTTAAATTTGTTGGAAAAATCATTCAGCTCTCTGAATTTGTTGGTTTTGATTGCATATTTTTGATTTAAATAAAGGATCACATCGATCTTGATACCTGCATTCTATTTTCGGGATTTTGAGTGTCTATTAAACAGTAAGGTTTGTCAATATACATGGCTGAAGATTGTGAGCAGCTTGAATATAAAAGAAAGAAGTATAACCTTCCTTCTACTATCATGGCTAATTAAAATATGCTTTTCCCAAGAAGCGGTTGGGCCTGGTAGGGAGGTTCTAGAACCTGTTGTTCGTGTAGCACTTCCCAAAAGGACTTCATACAAATAGGTCTAATAAGGATATGCCAGATTATGGATTGATTTGCAATCTGTTGGAAACTGCATATAGTACCTGTATGTTATGGACATTGGTGTTCCCTATTTTGAGAAAATCCATATGTTCAATGTAATCAGTTTAGCAGGTGACTGCATTTTGAACTGACATATCTCCAATTACACCATTGGCAAACTCATCTTGGTTAGAATGTATAAAATGAATTTTATTTTATTGAAAGCTTTGAATTAGATTCTGGTCTTTACACAAGGAAATTTTAGGTTCTTTTCGTTTTTACTTTCCCGTAACTTTTGGGATTTGTCAAAGTATGAGAGCCAACTTGAGAGCTCTTGTGGTTGGGTTGAAGGAAAATTAAATGAGACTAATACATGATTCATCTTTGCACTTGAATCTCAAATGCCATTATTTTAGGTTAAGTGAGAAAAATGGTGATCATTGATATTTCTCAAACCTTCTAATTGGAGTGGAGAGGTTCTCTTTTGAGTGCTTTGACTTGTGTAGGTTGTTACTTCATAGGTTTTCAAATCCTAAATATTCCCATCTTCTTTTGACTAATATTTCTCTCTCCATGGAGAAAGAAAAGGAAAACAAAAAAAGCTTTACATAGTGCTTTTTGTCGTCTTCCTGGATGTAGATTTTGGTTTGCTTCTGGTGTTATTATTCTATAACCTTAAATTGTAATAATCGTTTATTGAACATGATTTTAGAAACTATCATGTTTCAGGTTGTATCATGAGGCAATATCCTGTTACAAGAGAGCACTGACATTATCAAATAGAAGCTTGAGCACCTATGCTGGTCTTGCTTACACTTACCATTTGCAGGTATTATGGATTTTTTTATTTTTTTCACAATAAAAGCTTGAGCTCATATGAATATCCCACAATTTACACTTGGTAATCTAGTGTGTTCAGACTTCAGATCCTACATTGTGATCTTGTGAGTGATATTATTGGTGGCATTTGAAAGAAAATTCTAGTTTGTCAGACAATCTACATGGTGCTTATTGAATGCATCTAGTATCTGTTATTAGAGTTTGATAAATATTGTTGGATCTTTACGCTTAATTTGAAAAAGCTGCTGCTACAATTTATGGTAATAAATTTGTTTCTTTTGGCTTCCCGTCCAGGATAACTTTTCTGCTGCCATTACATACTATCACAAGGTAAACTATGAAGTACTTTGTGCTCTTTCTTGGTGTGATGAGCCTTCTGTCTGTCATATTCATCCATTGTTTAAAGTCGAAATGTAACCTCTCTGCATTTATAAATCATTCATTTGCTTATGCTTGTTTCTTTATTATTATTGTTTCCAATGCAAGAATTTGTTTCCTTATTCTTGTTTCAAAACCAGGCTCTATGGCTGAAGCCAGATGATCAATTTTGCACCGAGATGTTAAGTTTGGCTCTTGTAGATGAAGGTCGCCATGGCATTGACCCCAAAATCGAATTTCGCTGAAATGAGGTTAACAATTTAATGATTCCGATAATATTTATTTTCATCAATGCTGTAATGTATATGTAATTTATTATTCTCTTGCCTGTAACAGTTATTATTATGCTTTCTGGTTCACTAATGGTGATGGCCTAGTCCTTTATTTTACAAGTACGATGTTTTATCTGTATATTATAGATTTTACATTATTAATTTTCCTTGGTAATTTATTTTGGTCATTTGTTGAAATCTCACCGAGAGCTTAAGAGTTACTGTAAGTAATTGCTGGAACTCTATTCCTTACTTCCATGGAATTATAACGTTGAATTTGTAACATGGTAAATTGTAATTTAGGACTTGTCATATTTGTAATGTTTTGCAAGTTCGACATTGGATGTAAGTGGCCACTGGTAGCGTTATGATTGAAATGCTGTGACCATAACAATTGAATGTGAGACTACATTATTGAAGATAAACAAACAACAGAAACAAGTGCCTCGTTGATAAAAAATAAAAACAACTGTAGAAATAGATCGGGACATCCCCACAAAATACATAAAAGCATTTAAGATAAATCGGCAATTATATTTTCTTGGAAAATGGACAGCCTTGAGTTGCTGTCGAATTGCCTTCTTCTTTCTGCGATTCTGAAATTGGTGATCCCTTCAATAGGCCCCCGAATAGTTCAGCTGGATCATAGTAAATTTCAACTTCCTCTGCTCTCAGTGATTCATCAACCTATGAGCACATGAAATCAGGCTTTAAAAATTCAATTCAGTTGGTTTATTTATGTCAATGCATTATTAAGAATTGCTCATCAAATTAGATTAGACTTTATAATTAATTAACAATATACTAAAATAATTTTTATTTTGTATTTATGAACATGGGCAAGAGTTCAGTAATTTCATGTTAATTTTATAAGAGACAAATAATCGGCCAATATTCCATCTGGGTGCGTATAATATCATGATTCCATTATTATTCTTTTTGGGTATATTATATGGCAAATTTTCATGGGTGTAATACCAATTCTTCAAATTTCACCATATATAATTAAAATTACTGAACATACCTTAAGAGTTCCCAATCCATAAAATTCAACCTTCTCTCCAGTAGGAGCATGTCCTTTGAAAGGTCCTTCAAAGAAACCCCAATGCTTGAACTTGAAAGCAATCAATGGCGGTCCTGAATATACACTCAGCACTTCCCATGCAAACCCACGAGGGAAAGCTGATCTAAATGCATCATGAGATGATTCAAAGCTCTCTTCTTCTGCTTTGTAAAACTTCAATTCTTCTGGTAATGAACTTTTCAGCAAAGCATTGTAACTTCCAACTGCAAGAGTATCTTCTGCTGATAATCCTTCTCTTCCTGTCACAACATGAATTCAATTCCATCGTTAGCCTAAGAGATAAAATTTTCTTCTTCTTAGTTTTGGTACAAAAATTAAAAATCTCGCTTGCATTTGATCAGTTGGGAAGGTTTCAATTTTTATTTATGTAATATTTGAAAAAAAAAATTGATATGAGGACAAACATAGAAGAGGGTTTGGCTTTCTTTTCTTTTGTTGTTTATATGTACCATTAACAACGAGCTTAAACTTGTCAGGGTTAATGGTCTTGAAGTCCTGTAAGCGAATCTTGTGTGAGAGCTCCATCTCCCATGATTTTATAGCATTTTGCACTGTTTCTTCCAATGATCCTTTTGGCCACTCCTGCGTACACAAAAATAATATGAAAAAAAGAAGACAAATCTCTTAAATCTTCCTCAGAATATGAAGTTCATACACAAGCAATTCAGGATGGTTAAGATTTTCGTTAAAAATCTATTCTCCCTTGCAGCTGCAAGAGAGAGACAGAGAGAGAGAGAGATATATGGGAATTAATTAACTTTAGTTCGGCCTTGTTCAAAGAGCTGATTGACACTATCATAGGTAGGAGGGCCACCATGTCTCCATTGGATTTTCTGATCATCAGCTTCATCGTGCAAGAATGATCTGTACTTATCTCCTGTTGCCATTGAAGCTTGAGCTGCTGCTTCACCTGTTGACATGTTTAAGCTTCTTATTTTGCGAGTAGAGTACAAGCTACAATTTTGTAGATGGAAAATTTTGTAGACTTCGACCAATTAATATACAAGTTGTTATCTTTGACTTATATGGTTAAGTATTATGCATGGAAACACCTTGTGCCCACGCAATAAATAGTTTTCCTTCTTATCCTTGGAGTAAATGTATGTTTTCATAGAAATGACAATGGATTCAATACAATAAATAGGTTCTGTCACATCTGGTAAATTTATTATAGAAATGGCTAACACTTACATTCGAAAATGTTATTAATTAATGTCTATATTCATGTGACCTTTATAATGCTTGTTTGAAAATTTTCAGAATTCTTAATTACTTTCTTTATTTATGTGAAAGACTAGATTTGATCTTAGATCTTTGTTCATATTTGTTCATTTATATGAAAGACTAGATTTCATATTAGATCTTTGTTATATTTGAAATGAGAACATTTTGATACTTCAACTATAGTTTGTATACGTACCTTTCAAGTAACCTATGCAATTTATTTCATTATGCATTAATATAATCCATCAAACTTGGGAGTTGACAAGATGGTAAGATTGTGAGAGGGTAAATAGTGAATATTAACATTTAACTAAAAATTAATGTTTATCGAACACTAATAATATGAGTTTAAGGTTAGATTTAACCGCGATAATTTCAAATTTATTCTTGAATTGAAATAATACTGTGTGCATACGTATGCTTTGCAAGATACTTGCGATTGATTAGCTTGTTTGAATAACTCAACATTGTCATACATGGTGGGCAAGGAGACAACAAGGATTAATTAGTTACCATTAAATTAAATATCTTACGCTTCACTGTTGACAACGTATTAAGGAGGTAATTTCAGCCCCAAAAAGTATAAATATTTCAATCCATCAATCAACCTTTGATTTAAGACTTTATACACTAAAAATATTTAATTATTAATTAGGTTTTGAAGGGTCATCTCACCTTATAATTTTTTTTTTAATTATGTGGTTCAAACTTTCAATGGCATCCCTTTCTTTGATTTTGTGATGAAATATGTGAAGAAACTTGATCACAAATGGAAAATTTCAGGCCTCATTTTAATCAACGGATTACATCCCTACACCACTATTCTTATTGGCTGTTTTTGCTATGAATGCGAATTTGAAATATTGGGTCCGTTTGGTAAACCATCATTATATATATGTACCTATTTAATCAATAATTGGTACAATAATACATGAAGCATTGAATATGATACTAAATGCTCTCCGATCTTACTTTTTAAGTTACCATCTCCTATCATTTACCTTTATATGATTTGAATTAAATGAAGACAAAGCCTTAACAATTTTGGGAAAGATTGAAATACTCCTCAGTAAAATATTATTCAATTTACGTTTTGTTATCTTCAAAAGAAATTACCCATTAAAGGAGGTGTAATAATTCTTACCCATTTGGAAAATTAACATGGAGAAGAGAATACTACTAACAATGCATGCATACTTAAAAAAAAGAAAAAGAAAGAAGAAATAGTAGTAGTTTCAAATCAATAAAGCTAACAGCTAGTGTAGTAAACTCATATATTGGTGAAAGCATGCATCTGCAACTTTCCCTCACATGATCATTTGAAACTCTTCAAAGGAGTGAAATTATTGTTTTGAATACATTTTATGGTCAACGAAGAATCACTTAC
>JAXCLQ010000005.1:17160597-17170747 GCA_035584115.1 Cedrela odorata | reverse complement strand
AATTTTAATGGTTTGACACCTTTAGACTTTTTACTTGCTCAAACTCAATCGAGAAATGAAAGGATTGTGGATTTGCTACATAGTGCTGGAGCATTGGAAGCAACTTCACTTCCTATTATTGACACCTATACAAATTTATCAAGGTACGTTAATTTGCTAGACTGTATTAGTATAAGATGGAGTTGATATCGGATAAAATAGTATTGTAATATATATAATACTATATATGCATTGTTTGGTACCCTATTGTATAGTATTTATATTTTAAAAAATTGCAAGTCATTGGAACATGGTTCACCGGTCATTACCAGTAAATTATCTCTGCCAGCATCTGAATTAAATATATATTCTGAAAACTAATGATTATATTAAGTGAATTGCTTAGTTAATTTTCCTTCAGCCCGGAGCAAAGGTTGAACGAAGCAGCTCTAGAAGGAAATATTGATGCCTTATACGCATTAATATCGGAAGATGTATACGTTTTGGAGCGGATAGATCAAGTACCATTTATTGATACTCCTTTGCATGCAGCAGCATCAGCAGGGGAAGTCCAGTTTGCCCTGGAGATGATAAGGTTAAAGCCATCGTTTGCTCGAAAGCAAAATCAATATGGATTTAGCCCTTTCCATCTTGCTTTGCAAAATGAACAAACTCAGATGGTGCGTCGATTTTTGGATGTGGATAGAAATCTTGTTCGTGTCCAAGGAAGGGAGGGTAAAACATCTTTGCATTATGTTGCTGAGAAAGGAATTGTTGATCTTTTGTCTGAATTTCTAGCAGCTTGCCCTGAGTCTATCAAAGACGTGACAATTCGAAAAGAAACTGCTCTACATATTGCTGCCAAATATAACAAATTGGAAGTCCTTGAAATCCTGCTAGGTTGGCTTCAATATGTTGGCAAGCACGAGATCCTAAAGTGTACTGATGATAAATGCAACACGTTATTGCATATTGCAATATCCCGCAGTCATATCCAGGCAAGAATATTCCAATCTCTTGGACGTTGTTTAAGTTTATATACATAGATATGCCAAACAGTTATTATTTTCTTTTGGGTTTATTATAATTTTTATTCGTCATATTCACACAATAATACAGATGGCGAGGCTAATAGTTAACAGAGTTGAAATAAATGCCCGGAATTTAGCGGGTATGACAGCCTTGGACATCTTAGAAGATCAATTACAAAGGCAATCACCTGAATTTGAAGAACTGAAGCATATGTTGTGCAATGCCGGGGCTCGAAAAGGATCTTCACTTCCTATCGTGAACATTGCAGATTGCTTAAGGAAAAAAGTGCCACATTATCGAAAGTTAACGTTGTTCCTTTATCGCTCATCGCAGTGCATTACAAATGAAAATCGCAGTGCTGTACTTGTGGTTTCCGTACTAATTGCGACAGCCACCTTCCAAGCAGCGCTAGGCCCATCTGATGCTGCGCAGGGAACTAGTAACATCAACTGCACAACCATCAATGCAACCAACAACGAAGAAGGTAAGCAATTACCATACTCTTCATGGCACGAACCAATCGCGAGTGAAGTGTTATCCAACCTTTTTTATCATTCTAATGTCACAGCCTTCTGTATATCGATGCTAGTGATTTATCGGCACCTTCCTTATGGCACTGCAACCATTCTGGTATATCCTCTATTCTTATGCTTTTTCTTATTAATAGCGGCCAGATCCCGATCATTTCTAGTTTACTCATTTCCATTGCTTATTCTCTCTCGGTGTGTCTTAATACCGTTGGACAATTTCCTTAAATTTAGAGGTAGAAATTGGTTTTGGAAAGTTTTGTTCTCCACTTTGAAACACTACCAAAGCTTATGCGATGAGATGATAGAAACACTCTAATGCCATTCATCAAAAGAGTCTCATGCACCGCTGGCCTGGATTATGCCTGTTGATGCTCCAAGAGACATCTGGCTATATATGATCATATATTTGGCATTTACCTCCATGTTGAAATGTACATATATGTAGTTTCTTATTCTGATGCCTGTAACAGTTTATTTATAATGGTTACCATGGCGTCAGTCAAAATCTCTCAAAATAACATCTTAATCAGATTAACTGTATCTGTAATACTTAAAGGATGCAATTAATTTTGTACTCTTGCATGGCTTTTCAGAATAATAACAGCGTAGGTACGAAGTCCCATCTGTTTGTGTTCGTGAGAGCAGAGTCGTATCCCCTGTCATAAAAAAAACTAAACTATCAAAATCACAACTTTGTGGATTCATTTAGCTGTATTATAACCAAATATAGAAATACAAAACAAGAAAAATCTGTAATTTGAGCAGCAATGAAACTAATAGATAACCATATTTTCCACCTGCAATCAATTCAAGATATTTATGGGAAAGGCAAGTAATGAAATTAAATGAAGTGACAGTAGCAACTGAATGTAGGACCATAATATATGTTAAGACGAAGATAAACTACAGAGATGGATGAGGATATGCCTACTTAATTAATAATACGTTACAATAATACAGAAAGAATTAAAGATGATACTAAATGCTTTTCGATTTAAACTTTTTAAGGTAGCATCTCCTATTATGTTTTTCTATAAGAAAACAAAGGATCGATATCATTTAACTTTATATCGTTCCATCCAAACTAAATGAAGTCTTTAACAATTTTGCGAAAGAGCGAAATACCCTGTAGAATATCAGTCAGTTCACCACTAGCCTGGTACAAGAGCTAACACAAGTTTCAAAACTATATAGTTTAGCTGGTTCTATGAATCTAATATCAACATAGCATTAATATCTACAAGTGGCTATCCTGAAAAAGTAAAGGCCAGAACAATGTAAACTCATATATTGGTGAAAGCATCTGCGGAGTGAAATCATTGTCTTAAATACGTATTATGGTCAATGAAGAATCACTTTCTAGTTCTAGAAACTTTTAATTGATCTAAACAAGTCTACTTTTTATTCAAGGCCATGCCCATGATGATCCAAATATTCAGAATTTATTGAAAAATAAAATAAACAAACTCAAGAGGCGCAGTGCGGTGCGGGTACTTACTGTTTTTACTTGGAGAATGGACAGTGGTGAGAAGTTGAAGCATCAGCAGACATGTGTTGTTGTGTTTGAGAAATTGATGTGGGTTGTCCTTTCAGAAGGCCTGCGAATAACTCCGCTGGATCATAGTAAATTTCAACCTCCTCTGCCCTCATTAATTCATCAACCTGAAAAGAGTTAATCTCTTCATTTTATTTATTATTAATCGATCTTAATATAAATTTCAGATTACATTCCTGAAATGATGAAAGAATAAAAAGGGATTAAAGTCATTAATCATACCTTCATGATCCCAATCCCATAGAATTCCACCATTTCCCCAGTAGGAGCATGGCCCTGGAAAAGTCCTTCAAAATAACCCTGAATTTGTAGGCAATCACTGGTGGTTCAGAGTAAACTCTTATCACTTCCCAAGCAAATCCTCGAGGAAAAGCTGATTGAAATGCATCATGGGATGATTCAAAGGTCTCTTTATCTGCTTTGTAATACTGAAATTCCTCTGGCAGAGAATTCTTCAGCAAGGCATTGTAGCTCCCAAGGTTAAGAGTCTCTTCTCCTGATAAGCCCTTTCTTCCGGTATAGGATAGAATCCAAATTATCAATGCATCAGGAATCTTATAACTTAAATTTGGACACAAGGAGTTGCAAAAACCAGAAATAGTTTCAAACATTTCATAGGTTAATGCAGTTTAAGGGAAACATGGAAAACCAGAAAGGCCCTAGGTTTATTAGTACCATTAACAAAGAGCTTGAATTTCCCAGGGTTTATGGTCTTGAAATCCCTTAAGCAAGTCTTGTGAGAGAGCTCCATTTCCCATGACTTTACAGCATTCTGAACTGTTTCTTCTATTGATCCTTTAGGCCATTCCTGCAATATATTTCATGCAAAACCGTGAAAACATATGAAACAAGAGAGAGTAACCAAGGAAGAATTAATAATGAAAACTAGTTATATAGTCACTTTGGTACGCCCTTGCTCGAAAAGCTTGTTTGCCGCGTCAAAAAACAGAGGGTTACCATACCTCCATTGTGTGTTCTCTCCTTCTTCGTTCAAGATTAACCGATACTTATCTCCAGCAACTTTCAGATCTCCTTTTCTCTTGAGCTAAAATTTTCATAATGAATTGAATATTAGTATTTTGGAAACCAAGCAAGTGAATGGAGACGAAAATCTTAGACTAATATATAGAGCAGAGGAATTCTAAAAATGGGAAATCTTAATCTGTAAGCTTTCACATACGTATTGTGCCTATCCTACTGTCTAATATAGTGCTGGAAGACTGCCACAAAAGAACATATGATGATTTCACGAAGATGGGGGCGTGTTGGATATTGTTTTTCAATTTTGTTTGGCATCTCCAAGCATAGCATATGAAAATTGCAAGCCTAAAACTTTTGGATGCATTTAAGACAAAATTCTTAGAACTTTGTTCCCATATAATTCTAAAAGAAATTTACGTCTAAGCTTTTTGGATGTTTGTGATGATTTCAAGATAAGGCTATGTTCGGTATTGTTCTTCGATTGTATTTGACATCTCTGAAGCATACGACGATTGCAAGCCTAAGCTATGAATGTTATCAAGTCTAAATTTGAGTTCAAAACAACATTCTTGTAGCTTTGTTTTCACATAATTACGAAAGAACATTTATATCTAAGTTTTCTTTTTTGGGATGTTTGTGAATATTTCAAATAAATTTGGAAATTCATATGTTTTTTATATTCTTTTTCTTACAAAATTTTTCGAAACTTAATAGTTTTACCCGTGTTGTTGTAAGAGAGGCAAAAATTCATTAACCAAACCAATCAAACTAAATTGATTTAATTTTTTTTTTAAAAAATATAGAGTCAAAATTTTTTAATTTTAATATGTTTTAAGTAAATAAATAAGATTTTAAGAGAATTTAAAAAAAAAATCGAAAATAAATGTATTATTTAAAATGACGCAAATAAATAATTTAACACACCATCGATAATAAGATTTTTATTAAAATCTCTATTTATAAGAACTCTACTAACACAAAATCTACTCCAAAAAGCTCTGCATTAAAAACTATATTAAATGGACCCTAAGATAGCTTGGTAGTGTAAATAATGTATTAACCAACAGTAAGGCAACAATAAACACAACAAAAATAGGCCGACAAAGTATCCTTCTTCTGTATAAGCCAGCATGAGCACCGAAAGCCCTCAGTTCTGTAACTCAAGGCTAAAATAGACAATGCAAGCCATAGATATATCTTCCATTCAATTGCCATAGCGTTCAGCGAAACTGTTAACTAAATATTCAAGTAAACCTCTCAACTCTGAGTTGACTCAATTATCATTTTCCCATGTGTTAAATACATAAAAGGTAAAATGATTTGATCTCCTAACAAGTTCAGAAAGAAAACATCTAGAGTGTGTGATCAAGGAATTATCTTGTATAGGCTCAAGCATATAGACTGTAAACATCAAGCTATGTTCATCATTCAGTCCTCCTTACTCCTGGCAACATCAGCAATAAATCCATTCAAACGTTGGCCAAACACCTTCGTAGAGAACGACAACATGACATGCTCCCGGGCCTCTTCACCCATTCTCTTGGCCATCTGGGGATCCTGAATGAGTTTAGCCATAGCCAAAGAAAACTCATGTGGAGTAGGGTCGCAAAGAAATCCTGTCACCCCATTCTTAATCGTCTCCACAGGACCCCCACTGTTGCAAGCAATAACAGGTTTATGAGCTGCCATTGCCTCCAATGGAACAATCCCAAAGTGTTCATCCTAAATTAATTGAACATTTGATTTTAGAATTCTCTTTTTCAAGTTTTTCTTTATATATATATATATATATATATATAGTAATCAATTATAATAGTAATAGTAGAAGCAACCACACCTTTGGTGTATAAAGGACACATAGGCATTCAGAGAGAAGAGCATTTCTTTCAGCTGTTGAGCAGGATGTTATGAAGTTAACTCGATCTGACACTCCATTTCTTTCAGCTAAGCTTTTAAGCTCCTCCAAGTACTCAACATTCTCCCTCAGGCGTTTATCATATCCACCTGCAACAAGAAAGACACAAACGACTTTTCTATAAATGGAAAATCCAAGATTGGGAATAATGGTGAACTCATGTTAATGCAGCTCATAGCATGGTACTCTATTTTACTACATTCAACATTGTTTCCAAAAATGTTCTACTAGTAGATGATTAATTATGCCTCACATTTTCCCGTTTATCGAGACTATGAAAGACAGAGTGGCTTAATTACATTCAACCAACCCACAACAAAAGTACAAACTTCACCAACTAATCTGACCTGATAAATCACTCCCTGCCCCTTAGATGTAAGCATTACAACCTACCATGGATAATACAACATATGTTCCCAGCAGATAGTTTTACAGATCCAAGTTAAGAAGAGTAGCTCTAATCAATATCTTATGCCAAACTGAGAGTAAAAGTTAGTGAGGAATTCTTTCAATGGGAGTCCTTCTATTGTTCACAAACTGATCTAAAGAACTTCATTGCTAGACAAAGTATCAGGACATACTTCTAGTCAGTCACCAATACACAATTAGTCTGAATGAAAGTGATCTCCTTCGTGGAATGAACATACGAATTTGATGAACATGTCCTATCCAAATAGAAAATCTCAATGCATTGACAAACCTAAGAGTCGGTAAAAAATATCTGCCAGACTAGAAATAGGTGTAGACTTGCCTGCAATGGTCAAGGTCACATCAGCCATGTTATGATTCTTAAGAACATCTCCTTCAAGAGTATGAAGCATGGCAAAGGCTGAAACAGCTAAATCAATATTCTTTTTTCTTTCAAATCGATTGATGGAGAGAAAATTCAACCTAGACCAAAGCAAGCAAAACAAGATTTTAGACTTTAAACTGTGTATGGCAGAAAACACAAATCAAAAATAAATTTACACACAGCATTTTGAGAAAAAGCTGGAAGACAAAAAGAGATGTACAAACATGTTCTTTACTTATAAGAATGGGGTTCATCAAACTGATCCACATTGACTGCTGGGTAAAGGACAGCTGGATGAATTCCTCGTGCTTGAAGATGCTTGAATGTTTTCGCAAACGTAGAAGCCGTAAATCTACTATTAACAAGTATCATATCAGCCATTCCTGCAATCCCATGGAAACTAGAATAAAATAAAAAAATGTAGATTTACATGCAAAAAATGAACAAATAAATAGAGAAGAAAAAAAATGAAAGGAAAAAGATGAGATATATATTTCAAACGGAATGTGGAATCAAACCAGTTGTTATTTCTTCAACAAAGTCTATAGGTTTCCTATATATCCTCCTGAGAAAAGTTGTATGTTGAGCCAGTAATAGATCCGGAAAATGGCAATAGAATAGAACCTAAAAAGAAGTATAGCACATGAAACAACAGTACAGGCAGGGTTTACATAAAACGGTTGCTATTAAGTAAAAGTACCTTTGTTGAATTTTTAAGTTTCAACAATGGGACGACAATAGAGACTTGATCTGCTAGTATAACATCGAATGATGACCACTTGAGCAGCACACAAAGAGCAACAAAAATGCATCGCAGATATGCGCATACTGCATGAAGACGGTAGAAAATATGACGGGGTAGGAAATCCCCATAAACAGTAACTGGAAAGGTACCTGGACAGCTAATTGACATTAATATGGTACATCATACACCTTTTTAATCACAATATAGGAAACAAGGTAAAACAAGAGAGAAACATATCACCAAGGCTACAAAACGCTGGATATAAATTACACTAACTTATAAAATATCAACCCCTTAAAGAAATATATAAAAGCTAATTATGTGAAGTAACTCACCATCAACAGTTTCCTCAAAGCACCGAGCTTTATCATGGTGAGCAGTAAAAACATGAACATTGTGCCCGTGGGATGCAAGTTCAACAGCCGCATCAACAATCAATCTTTCAGCACCCCCTATCAGCCATTGCCAATGTTCATGGATTTATATTAACGGGTGGTCTTACAACCATAGCAATATTAGGACTAAAATAAGTAAAATTCAATGGAAAACGAGGTCAAATTCCCATGATTTGACATGGTTTACTTCCATAATTCTTATATTACTTTCACAAAAAGAATGAAATTTTTTTTTATGAGATTAACTCTGCTTATGACATTGCCTGAAAACATTGCCATACAAACACTCAGTGATCATCTGGAATTGAATCATGTTCAAACCAACTCAGTTACTCGGAAAAAAATAACATAACAAGAAGGATCAAATACTGATCAACAACTAAGCTTAAACAACAAAAAGCAGCAGCCATCAATGCCAAAACACATGCAGTAAAAATGCAAAAGAAAAAAGTTACCCAGTTGCTGTTTTTAAAAACAAATCGAAATCAAAATTTAAAATCAGGTATGAAACATGCTTTCAATTTCTCGGCAGCCAAATAAAGGATAAACCAAATTTATCAAGCAAATTCGCATTAAACAGCAAAAGAAATTGTGAATGAACAAAAACCAACAAGAAGAGATTTATAGTATATAATAATGAAACGACAGAATCGATGAAAAGACATTAATATTTTACCTATACCAAGATCTGGGTGTATTATGGCGATATTCAGTTTTGAGCTTCTGTTTTCCTCCATTTCTTCGGTTGCTTCCTTTCGTCTTGTGCGCAAGTGCAAAAGTGGGTTGGGTCGGGTTGAAGGTTTGATGTAAAACCACCGTTAAACCGGTTTTACTTGTTTTACCCTTCAATTTTAATAGAAATGTACAATAGGCCGACTTCGTTTGAGCGTGTTTTGGTATTTTCGACCAAAGAAATAAAGTCGGTCGTAATGACGTTTTGGTTCCTACATTTTAATGAAACAATAAATAAAGACATAATTTGTTAAATATTTTCATTTAGATCCCTACGGTCATGCGAGGTTAAACTAAAGCTTGCATTTACGCTTGTACCCTCCATTTCTCCTATTTTTCACATCCGCATTTCAATCATCAAGCCTTAGCCTTACCAGACCTGTTCTTGAAGATATCCAACAATCCAATCCACCTGCATCAATAATGTTGAGTCAGCAAAAAGTCTTCGTTGTTCCTATCCCAGCGGTGGGGAATTGCTAACGTTTCCTTAGCGGTGTCTGGCTGTGGGGACCTGTTTGAAAATCTTTTCAAACTATATCCTTATCTATTGTTTCGTTAAAATTCAAGTACCCATAAGATATTACAAATTATTCTGATGACCGATAACTCGGAATATGCGGTACAGACATCAAAGTCAAATGAGCTCTCTTGTTCTTTTACTTTTCCTTTTTAGGGATTCTGAAATTTCTTCTATAATGAAATTACTCTTCAATTTTACAAATCTTTGTTATTTCGACAAAGAATTGGTATCCCATTAAGCCTTAGAGAGAGAGAAAAAAAAATTCAAACCTGTTTGATCTCAACATTCAGAAAGGCAAAACTAAGACAGTGGAGATATGGAATTGTATTTGCAGCCATTGGAAGAATGATAAGACTATGAAAAACATTAGTGAGACTAATTCAAGAAATTTCATGCTGATAAAACTGCAAAGTTAGTCAAATGGTCCTACCCTAACACCGCTGGCATTGAAAATGGAAAACAAGCTCTACTTTCTTCGAGTAATCAAACATATTTCATTATTAGCTATGCTTATTAAGCATTTGGTCATCCCCTAATAGGAGAACTAGTAACGCATTTTTGGCTGTTGTGAAGATGAAAAATCTAAACAATAGTCTGTTTCTGGTAGCCATTTGTTGTAACGGAAGGCAATCAATCAGTTCAGAACAAATAGGACTTCAGCTGGAGTAGAACTTATCAGCTATTAGATCTCAGGTGGCTCATAGTTTGCTTTCCATTTGCTTGTGGGTTGCCTCTGTTAGTGTTAAGCTCTAATGGCCTCCAGCAGGCAGTGGTGGAGATAGAGATGGTGAGGGGTGGTAGTGGTGCCGGAGGAGTATGAGATGGTAAGTGGCAGTGGTGGAGCCACTGGATGAGGTGCTTGAATGAATCGCCTTGAAAATTTGTTTTTATTTTGAGTCTAAATGTACAGATTCCCACCGTAATTTATCTGTTAAAAAGTGCTACCTATAGGCTGTGTGCACTTCTTGGTTGT
>JAXCLQ010000005.1:17133455-17144518 GCA_035584115.1 Cedrela odorata | reverse complement strand
ACACTTATCACAACCGAGCCATAATGGTAGAATACGTTCATATACAACACCAATTTTTAAGACTCACACATAACACAACATTAAAAGTTCTAGTTACTGCTTTTATTTGTCCCTTCTCACTTCTTTCCTCGCAGCTTCACACTAAGAGCCCTCTCCAGCTTGGAAAGTATCTGCTGATTTGGAATGGCCTTTCCTGATTCATATTCCTGTATTATCTGGGGCTTCTCATTGATCAGCTGCACAGAGTATAAAGTATTTAGTCAAGCCTCAATTAAGAAGTCTGGTACAGAAGAGAGAGTCGACTTAGACACAGGGTGAGAAAGAGAGGGACCTGAGCAAGTTGAGCCTGCGTAAGTTTCTTATCTGTTCGTGCCTGCATAATGGCTTTCTTGAGTTCAGTTGGTACTCGATCATCTGTTTAATATATAGATCAATACATGAGAAAATTTTAGTATACTTTATCCTCTTGTTGCAAGATGTTACAAACCATCTAAAACAAATGAAATGCAGCAAAATTTTTTTAAAAAATGGAGAGCAACAAAAGTGAACTCAAAGTTTGAAACAACTAATTTCTACGTCAATGGGAAGCAAGTTTGACAGAATTCTTACATACTCATTTACGCATGAAGAAAAACTGGTGTTCCATTATGGACAATTTAAAGATACAGTTACAATGAGGTAAGAGTGATCAAGAAACAAGAAACATCTTACCACTATGACCATATAATGAGATTTCAAACCTGAGATAGCAGAGCAAACGAGGCCAAACAGATCATGCATGCACACTAGCATACACAACAAGAGCACATCAGACTAATTGTTTCATAGTGAAGCATGGAGCTACAGAACCTGGCTAGAAGCATGCACTCAAGCTATTTCTTGAACACAGTCTTTCAAAACCCAATAACAATTACTTGCCAATATTCAGATTTATCGTATCTGATTGTACACTACTAGTCAAAGAGGACGACATACTAGACTCCTACTCTTCAACTATATTATAATATCAATTACTTGCATTTATAATCTGATTGTACACTACTAATTCCATAAAGAGGACATACTAGAAAATCACCCCCCAACTATATCATATGCAGCATCAATTTGATGTCATTACTACTCACTGGAATTCTCACATTAAACTGAAAATGTTATGTCATTACATACCCATTATCCATTCAAGAAATATATAACAGAATTTTTTTTTCTTAATACTACTCACGAGAAAGATTCTCTGTATCATCATCAAGCTTCCTTGTGTTAAGCGAAGTGCTGCTTGAGGCAGCCTTGTTTGTGCCAGCATTTGCTGTAAGAGAAAATGAAAGGTAAGCAATTAAACAACATATAACCTGCATACTTGCAAACATAAATTGAAAGATTATTAATAGTCCAATCTATGAATCTTTAACACATATATGCACGACAGTAAATCATAAAGATGAATATTTTATATAACACCCAACAGAGCGCCATGAAATTTGTACATGCTTTCTTTTAAAATTATTCAATGTCATGATGATCCAGAAAGTTGATATCCATCTCATTAGATTTAACTCTTTACACAATGATAGACGAAGCCATAAATGCAAATAACATAACACCCATCAAAGATTTTTAATCCAACCACATTTCTATTAAGCTATAAATCATAAATATATCTCGTTATCGCATGTTTTCTTCTAATTGACTAAAATCACATAAAATCCTAAAAAAGAATTCACATATTTATCACAAAAAAATATTTGATACCAAAAAAAAAAATAAAATACAAACAGCATCAGCAAACACAAACAAGCTGTGTTCATAGTAAATAACAACCAAAATTGAGAATGAATATAAAAATATTCATTTTCATCCTATACATCAAACAAGGCACATGTATTTCATGGGTTTTTCTTTAATTAAAAAATAATTAATTTAAACAGAAAAAAAAGGTCTGACTGTTATTAAGAAAAGCGGAAGCAGATAAGAAATGTTACATTTTTTGACGGTTTCGATGTCGGCACCGGCACGTCGGGCGGCGTTGACGATCTTCTCATCTTTCTTGGTGGCCGCGTTGGGGGCTTTCTTCCTGATAACCACCGGCTCCCAGTCCTGCGAGATCGGTCCGATTCCGGCCATTTCTCAATTATCTCTCTCTCCAATAGATTGACGGAATTTGGTGAAAAGTAATGATTGAAGCCAATTGCCTGTCCTCGGTTTTATAGATATTTTGATCTGTACACAGTGACGTGGCGATATTATCCCTGATGCCCTAATCTCCTACTTTTCCAGCTCTCCCTTTTTTACCCTTCTATTTTTCTTTTTCTTTTTATTTTTACAATTTACAACTGCAACTCAAATTAGTTGTATGCTGATATTAGTAATATCTCAAGGATTACTTGGTACATTATATAACAGCAGTAGCCAACATAGATTTACATCAAATGAGCACCAAAATCATCTCATTAACTTGAAAAACAAAAGATTGTTCCAAATTCCCCATAATGGTTTGGCAGTTGTAGCCCATGACACAAAAACAGAGAAGATGAAGGCAATTCCTAATGAAATATCTTGCAAACAGAACATAAAACCAGCAATGATAGCAGTCATTTTTGAGAGACATGAACCATCTACAAAGATTGTCCCAAATACCCTACTATGGTTCTCCATTTCCTTTCACAGAAGGTACAATTCCAAGTAAAAAACGTCAATTAATTTGTGTTGACATCTTTTTCCTGAGACACCTGAAAACATATAACATAAACAGCTATCATGAAATCAAGGTTATAGTCAATCGGGTTCTCATTCCACAAGATGACCTGTTCCGAATCTTAAAAAAGAAAACAATCATCTCTCCATCCCTATCACAATATTCTTTCTTATCAAAGTATTCTTATCAAGACATATGCTTTTGCAATTTTCTTATCAAGGTATTCTTGTTTCCAATTGGACCATTTTTTGTATTCTACCAGCTGATATTATTTAGATCAATCCCCCACCTTCTTCCTTCAAAGAAGTCAGCATTCCTTTCTTATTTAGGAGTAAGATCAATAACAATTGTGGAGCGTGAATGTGTAGATACCAAATCATATTCCCAACTTATTCTCATGGTTAAAAAAATGAGAAGTTTTTAAGGAAAAAACATTACAAGAAAAACAAAATTGGGTCGAATTGATATGTTTTGAAGAAAAGGTGAATATTGTGTAGAAATAGGCAAGTATTGCAAAATGACTGCGAAACCATATGCACTATCAATAGTAATAACTTTTCTAGCAAGGAGAACATAGAAAAGGAAAACTTTAATGTCCTTAAACAGAATCATCATCTCACCGAGGTATCTGTTTCTACATCTTTACCCCCTTCCATATCCAAACTCCCATTGTGAATGTTATTGTGTTACTAATTGGCATCATCTTCATTTGGAGAACCCTGCAATACACAGCAATTAGGGGGAAAAAAGATGCACACATCACAAAGCACTAAAAGGTGAAAACTGTTCAAGTATTATGTGTTGTTAATCAGATTCTCTTTTTGAGCTAATTCGCTATCTGCATTGTTCATGGAAGCACTTAAATCATCCTTGTTACCATCAGCATTTGTGCCAGCTTCAACCTACAACATTTGAGTTAAGCTATTTCATAGACTTCAGAACTACTAGCAAAAGATATCACATACATGATTAATTACCTGTGATTGTGAAACACCCAACTTTGCCAAGTAGTGACCGAGAGGTTCACCCTTTAACACAATAGTTGGAAGACGGTCAATATCCCAACCAAGAACCTTACAAATAATCTGGCCAAAGGCCCTATGAGCCCTCTTCTCTTTGGTGTTCAATATTGCAGTGGAATGGTGTAGAAGCCCAAGACAATCCTTAAACCTCTTCCAGACCTTCTTCCCTATCCCGCCACACACCAAACAACAAAACTCCCCACCTTCATAATTTTTCTCATAATAACTTCTTAGCTCAGTATTCTCTGTGAAGACCTTTAGAAAAAACTTGAATTCTTCACTGTTCTCAGATTTATCCTCATCCATTAAATCATCTTCATCTTCATCATTACTTTCATCACTGTCTGAACCTATACTTTTCTTAAAGTATTCTCTGCAAGTTTCCAAGACTTTCTGCTGAAACTGGACTGCACTTAACTGTGCTCGTTCTTGAGCAGAAGCCAAGCAAATAACCAAAGGTCTCTGGGGCTTCCAGGTGGGCCACCCTGAAGCTATCAGAGAGTTCTCATCAACAGGCTTTAGGCATGACCATCCAGTGCGAGTGACCAACAATGGGCCAGATCCCTGCATTATGTACTTGCTTCTATCAGTAAAAGGAAAAAATATAGGGTTGACTTCATGATGTCCAAGATTATTTCACACATTACATCTCGGGTTAGAGCCTTGGTGGAAAGAACAGAAATGTGAATTTCAGAATAAGCACTTTGGAAATGCCCCAAATTAGGAAAATATGTTTAAGATGATGTAATGTAAAAATCATTCCCACAGGATCAGATGAGTTCAAACATAGCATTTTACAGATTTTCTCCAACTCTTGGTATAAACATCAAATACTTCATATTCTTCTTCCATTTTCTCCCCTTTTCTGTTATTAAGTAAAACATCAAAATGCTTCTGGAGCACTTGGAAGCATCATTTAGGCATTCTTGAGGGCATGTGATGAGGGTAAATAAATTATGGGTGTTTGTAAACCATTGGTTTATGACAAGCAAATTTCTATCAGAACCTTCTTATACAATTCTGTTTATACAGCCAAATGACTACGGATGTAGGCCCCTGGGCTGGTGCTTTAGGAAAAGTGCTTAGATTATAGCAGGTAGTGACTGACTTCATTTCTCAACAATGTCCGTGGTTAAACTTTTATAACAAACCCTAGCCTGTATCACTTATTGACAAAATCCAAACAACTTCACATTCTCAGCAACATAAATTAAACATCTGAATTTTAAGCACAATTTTTTATTGCAAGAAGAACATTCTCGATTATCATAGTTTTGTAACGAAATGGCCAACCAAAAAAAAAAAACAAAAAAGGAAAACTAAATGATACCAGTTACATATCAAATATAGAACACCGTTTTAACCTGACAATCAACTGCAACATCTTTCTCTACTTCTGGATTCATCTGCTTGCTATCAAGATCTTCAAGACAATTACTGACATCATCTGCCTTCAAAGAGAAAAAATAACACTTCTGCAGTTTCATACTGAAATGGCCAATGAAAAAAAATATATATAAACAATACCTTTCATTAACATACAAATAAAGACACTATTCTCACCTGGAAATCCATCGCTACCTCTTTATATGCTTCCATATTCAAGAACTTGCTATCAGCGGTTTCAAGACGTTTATTAACGTCATCCACCTTCAAAGAATTCTGCAACCAAGAACAATCAAAGATAATTACTAACACTGAATCATATACATAGACCTTTCTAGTTTCCACAAATAACATCAAAAATAATACACACCACTAACCTCACATATCGTCAATTCACCATCATTCTGATTAACATCCACAACCTGTTTCTCAATTACTTTACAGTTATTTCCACTCTTAGAGCCCTCGTTATCCTCAAAAACAGTCATATCCTCTTCATCCGCCCCATCCTACAACGTTTAACTCAAATCATAAGCTCCAAAATCACCATAATCATGAACCACAAACGTAAAAAATAGACCTTTTAAGAGAATTCAACGAAATTATACACAAACCTCAAAAACACCAACAATACACAAGCATACCTGTGTGATACCCGTGTTTGGCAAAGATTTACCAAGAGGCTCACCCTTCAACACGATCACTGGCAACCTATCAATATCCCACCCAAGAACCTTACAAATAACCTGCCCAAAAGCTCTATGAGCTCTCTTTCTCTTCGTTTTTGATATTGCTATCGAATGCTGAACAAGTCCAACACAATCTTTATACCTCTTGTTAACTTTCTCGCCAATTCCAACACAAACCAAGCAACAAAAATCACCCCTTTCATAATTCTTTTCATAGTAACCCCTCAACTTATCGTCGTTTGTAAAACTATGTAGCAAGAATTTGTACACTTCACCGTCCACAAGCTTGTCATTCTCCGTTAAATAATCTACCTCGCCAAGTTCCTCGTCTACTTCGTCTTCATCGCTTTCTTCTTCAACCCTTTCGGAGAAAAACTCGCGACAAGATTGAAGACTCTGGTGCTGTACCTGCATTGCCGACAATTTGGCCTGCTCCTGCACAGAAAATGGTTCGGGTCGAGTCTTGGGTTTCACCTCTGGCCTGCCAGTGGTGGCTGGAGGTGAGGGTGTAGGGTTTACAGGCCATTCAGGGCCCGAATCACGAACCGATTCAGACTCGGATGCGTTATTCACACTTCTCTGTTTCCGGAATTTCTTCTTTTTCTTTTTGGTGGTGGAATTTTTTTTCTTGAAGGACCTAGTGTTGGCGGGTGTGTGAAGTGCTGCTGCCGAAGGGTTTTCAGGTTTGGGTGTCGGGTTAGGGTTTCTGGGTGGGCCTTGATGCCAAAGAGAGTGAAGGTAAATAACTTCTTCTCTCAATCTTTGTTCATCGTAGGGATTCATTGTCAAAGGAAATGCAAATCCTTGGCTACACTGTTTGGGGAAGAAGACGAAGTTTCATGGAGTCGTTTGGTTTTATTGTTTAAAACTATTTAATAAAAATTGAAGGAAAGACAATTTTTTTTTTAATTTAAAGCAATGATATAAATAAATTTTTAATTATTAATTTTATAATAAAATAAAATATTTTTTTATTTATTTATTTTATATTTTTAAGATATATAAAATGAAATTTAATAATCATTAAAAGGAGCATAATTACGGGTGGATCCGTATCGAATCGGCACTTTTGTCTCGACCCGAAGATATGGCGGGAAAGAGTAACTGACAGTTCTCTTGAATCTCCCCTGAAAGAACACTGAAATCTCTTTACTCGGGTCTCTGTTCTCAAATGATTTTTGTTACTTGTACAGCTCCTAACTAATTACTAGGTTCATTGCTTTGCCAAAGATTTTCACCCTCTTCCTCGCTCACAGATAGCTTTTTAGTACTTGCAAAATTGATTTTAATAATGATTCTATTCGAAATTAAAATTTATTTTAAATAATTTAATTTTTAAATTTTACAATTAGAATTTATTTTATTTAACAGTATTTTTTTTAATTTTAATTCGGTTTTAATTTGAAAATAGTATATTTTGTTTATTAATTATCTCAATTTTTTTATTTTTTAAAAAAAATTAAAAAAATAAATTAATTAATAAAAAAATAAATATAAAATAAATTATTAAAAAATATTGTATTATTACTCAAATTAATATTATAATTACTAAACAAAAAAATTTTAATTTTTTAATATAAAACTGCACTATGATCGTACCGGACCTATGAAATGCCTCATTTTAGTGGGTCAGTGTGAGTCTTGGAAGTTAATGTGGAGAACCATCATCGACTTGTTACTAAATTGTGCACTTAGACAAGTTAGGTTGGGTTGAATCAATTTAGTTATGCCTTCTTCAGTCTCATTAACAAACCATTGGGTTGAAATTCTCTGCCCCTGAGGAATACTTTGGCTCTTGTGTTTGTCAGGCTCGACTTCCAATGGTTGTAACAGAAGTTTCCATTTTGCTTTAGTTTAATGTAAACAGAACCAGTTTAGTTATCTCTCTCTCATTTATACATCACATAAGTAGACCGAGTAGAACAAAATTAACCTCCTGTGTCTGCATCATTTGCAAATTACTTCAACAGGGACATTGTTGAAATTTAGGAATTGGGTTACATCTGGATATTGATCAGTCGATTGTTTTTTTGAAATATAGTACTTTCATTAACGTATCCTAAGCTTTTATGACTACTTATTTGAACTTATTCAAATCTTGAATTTCCCTAACAATAGACATTGGAGTTGAGGAATCTTATGAAGTTTTTGCATCTTTGGATGGGAGATATCGCATTGCCAAACCTAAAGGAGGTGCACGAGAACAAAATTGCACTAACTTATGTTAGTTGGGCTTGGAAAACCATAGAGGACAGAATGCTATTGATTTATGCTGGCTAGTGATAAATATTTGCCGAGGATAAAAATAAGGCTTCAGGGCATGGACAAACAGAAGAAGAGTGTCAAATTTTTTTTCAAAAACAAATTGAAACTTTTTCTATCGTTCGATCATGGAAACTGAAATCGTTGTTATTTATAATTCACGAGGAGGACTTTTTGCTGAGACCAATTCATCTATAAGTCATGTGTTATTAGTAAATATTAGTGTATATTAACATATCAAATCTCAAAAGTGAGTTTGTGCTTTTGGACAAACTACTGCTCATCGCTGCTGACCTAAAGCAAGCAATCTTCACTAGCTGATGGAGTAATCCTGTAAAATGTCTATTAACGAGGAATTAGCCAACATTTTCTTTTTATTTGCTTGCAACTGTTTGGCTTCCATGGATTCAAAGGCCCTGAAAATGTTCTTAACTCTACTTGGATTATAATGAATTGTTAACTCTCAAGCTACATTCTCAATAGTACAAATTTATCATTGACCGATGACAGTATTACTTGCTCATGAGCTTGCTCTTTTTTGAATAATTATTAATAGTTTAAAATTTTCGGTTACTTTTAAGAATTCGTTGATTTTCATTTTGGACGCAAGCAGAATCCCTTTAGATCAAGTCTATTTTCTTTTCTTATATTTTGAACATTGCCATAACCTCTTATATGGAAGGCGAAGTATGAATACTGTCAGGTTTCTCTACCTTTAAGGCTCTAAAAGACTTTCGTTTAGTCGCAACATGCATAACACAAAAAAAAAAAAAAAAAAAAAAGCCAGAGTCAAGTAAACTTGCATCAGAAGAGAAAGATCCATCACTTCTTTTTCAGTATCAATTCTGATTATCTTAAGATGGAGTATCAGTATATATTGGGCGCATTGATCGCTTCTCTCTTGAGGCTACTTTTCTTGCAACGTTCAAGAGGAAAGAAGAAGAGTAGAGCTTCTTCAATGGAGATTCAAGAAAATGAGTGTTTGAATAACTCACCAAATGGAGCATGCCATTCAGAGTCTGCTGGAAGTAGTGATATAATTATAGTAGGTGCTGAAGTTGCCGGTTCGGCTCTGCCTTACACTCCTGGCAAGGTATCCGCCGTATTTCCATTACTGAAACTCTTTTAAGGCTATTTCCAAGTTGATTATCTGAATGCAGAATATATTCATTTTTGTTACTGTTTTTGAGTGATTATGATCTGAGCCTAGATTTTTTGTATTTCTTGCACAGGATGGACGGCGAGTGCATGTGATTGAAAGAGACTTGACTGAGCCTGACGGGATTGTTGGTGAACTCCTACAACCTGGAGGCTACCTGAAATTGATGGAGTTGGATCTTGACGGTGCGCAGAAGTTTAATAGACAGAGTATAAATTACAATGTATTCACACGCATTCTAATCGTATATGTACTTGTGGCAACAGATTGTGTGAATGGGATTGATGCTCAGCAAGTGTTCGGATATGCTCTCTACAAGGATAGAAAAAGTACCAAAATATCTTACCCGTTGGAAAATTTCAATTCAGATGTAGCTGGAAGAAGTTTTCACAATGGTCGTTTCATTCAATGGATGCGAGAAAAGGCTGCAACTCTTTCCAAGTAGTATTCTTTTCCCTCAAACATTCTTCATTTCAAATGAGCTTCTGTTCTTATTATAGTCTAATAATTTTTTTCTACAGTAAAAATGTTTTTGCATTACAGTTTTATCAATTTCAACAGTTGATATTCCATGAACTCCTGCTCTGGATTTTCGACAATAGTATACTACAAAGTTTTAGCTCATTATATGAGTAGATTGTGGATGATCTTAAAGTTTCTTTGTCAAAGGATTTCAATTTACATCCTTTGATCTTGATTTTTTAGTGTAAGATTGGAACAAAGAACCGTGACATCTCTGATTGAAGAAAACGGGACTATTAAAGGGGTGGAATACAAAACCAGGACTGGTGAAAAGCTGACAGCGCACGCACCCCTCACAGTAGTATATGATGGCTGTTTTTCAAATTTGCGGCGCTCTCTGCAACCCTAAGGTGAAAATGCTCTGTCATTATTGTACAGTAATTAATATTATGCTACAAAATTTTAATTTCTATTTATATTCATGGCATGAATTTCTTGGAATGTTAAATGAACCTTGAGTTATCAACTGTAGCATTACAAATAATTTAGCTGTAGAGGTTAATATAAGGTGCTCATGATTTTTGCAGGTTGAAATCCCCTCTTGCTTCGTTGGTTTGGTCTTGGAGAACTGTCAACTTCCATACAATAATCATGGACATGTTATATTGGCCAACCCTTCGCCAATCTTGTTTTATCCAATCAGTAGCACTGAGATTCGCCGTTTGGTGGATGTACCAGGCCAAAAAGTACCATCCATTTCAAATGGTGAAATGAATCATTATTTGCAAACTGTGGTGGCTCCTCAGGTTTGTGTCATTTGCTTCATATAATCTCTATACATTCTGTTTGATATTATCACTTACCTATAATTACGTTCCTCAGAGTGTGCTTTGTATACCAAGTGTTGATGATACTACACAGGTAATTTTGTTGATTGCTTACCACTGATTCTTTTAGACTTAACAAGAGACTTCACTGTTTCAGATTCCCCCTGAACTTTACTCTGCTTTCATGTCTGCAATCAACAAAGGAAACATAAGAATAATGACTAATAGAAGCATGCCAACGGCACCATATCCAACACCGGGTGCTCTTTTGCTGGGGGATTAATTCAATATGCGACATCCTTTAACAGGAGGAATGACTCTGGCTTTATCTGATATTGTTGTACTAAGAGATCTTCTAAGACCTCTCCGCGATCTCAATAATGCACCTACCCTTTGCAAGTATCTTGAATCTTTCTACACTCTGCGTAAAGTAAGTAGCATTCATAAATTCCAATCAGATAGTTCTTGCTCTGGCTATGATATTCACACCATTTTCCTCGAATTTACAACTATTCTTTATATGCGAAACATCGTAAAAGATAGTTTGCTTGAGGAAAAGATAAA
>JAXCLQ010000005.1:17121178-17133355 GCA_035584115.1 Cedrela odorata | reverse complement strand
TAACAATCTTAATAGATCTACAATTTGCAATTCTCTCAACCTACTCAACATATTTTTCTACTAACATGAACTCACACCCAATTTTTCCAAAAAACTGGGCAAACCCTCTATATTGCCAAAAAATTCACATTTGCTGGCTGATCATCGTTACTTTTCTCCACAGCTTAGGTCTAATGTATCATTCTTTTCTATCAATATCTCCATCCAAAATAGCATGCCTTGTCAAAACAATTTCCTTCACAAGGTTCCTGTAAGAAAAGGCCTAACTGCTGGCCCCAAGAACAATTCAGAAGGAATTTTACTCTCCTAAATCCTCTTCCTACATAGCCCAAACCTGGCAACCTTCCTTTCATCAGGATTCACTTCTGCTCTTTTACTCAGGCAAGGCGGTTTCATTCCCATCTTCTGCAACATTTTCCTTCTTCATTGATTCCATGCATTGACTCCCAACTGCTTCTTATAAAACCTAGCAGACGTATCCACACTGCCTTTTGCAAGCATTTCCATTCTTTCAGAATTACGCGTTGCCTTCTTAAACTCTTCCTCGCAATACTTCTCAGCCTCTTCTTCACCTTGAATTTCTAATCTTCATCTCCACCTTCATCCATGTCCAAACTCATTACCATCACCATCATCCTCAATCTAATCAGCGAATTCAATCAGTCTCACCATTACTACCACGACTATCCTCATCGTCATCTGGGGCATCACAACCCAACTACCACGACTATCCTCATCGTCATCTGGGGCATCACAACCCAACTCCAAGACTGCCACAGCAAAGGAATGCAAACTTGTGTAAAACTACAGTGCCTCTCTACTCATGGTCATAGAATTACCAAAATTCATCAGTAAACTTTGTCGGATTAATGCTCATAATTTGTTGTATTTTTCTACCTTTCATATCAATCATCAGCTAGATATAATTTGAAATGCAAGGCAGTGATCAAAATTGAAATAGTTTATCCATTTATGTTAAGTGAGTCGCCATTATTTATTGAAATAATCGAAATATATTTTTAGCTTTAAGTTACTGACACTTGTATTGTAATGCTAAAAATTTAATATTATAAAAATAATTTGATCATTTTTTATAAGAGTTAATTTATTTAATAAAAATGAATAAATTATGTCTTCCTTTTTTTTTAAAATACATAAATTATATCTTTATTTGAGAAAATATGAAAACTTGAGGGATGTCGTTGAATACATTTTTTGATATGCCAAATAATTTCCATCATATGAAAGTGCCAAAACCTGGCCCATGCATTAATGCTACCAAACTTAGCTTTCTACTCCCATTTCCACCATTAAACAATAACTTAATTTGTTTCCATGTGAAGTTAGATTATAAATATTAATCCTCGATATCACTTCTGTTTTACAATCGTATAAATCTATTCTTTTTGTTTCTTTTCCTAACCGAAGATGTCCTGGCTAAATTGTTCTTATCAACTTTTCTGTATTCAATTATTAATCTTGTATTCTGAAAGTTGTGCAAAATTGTGCTCTGATGACCAGTCTTCTGCATTGCTCCAGTTTAAACAACTCTTCTCCTCGGTCGATATTTCTTCTCTCAGTTGTGATGAAATTTCTTACCCGAAAATGAAATCTTGGAAAGAGACTGATGATTGCTGCTCATGGGAAGGAGTCGAATGTGATACGGCAACGGGTCATGTGATCAGTCTTGACCTTAGTTGTAGCTGGATTTATGGAAAAATCCTTCCCAACAACAGCCTCTTTGGTCTTCCTCATCTGCAAAGGCTCAATCTTGCTTTCAATGATTTTAATAACTCTCAGATTTCTTATGGTTTTAGTCAATTCCCTAATTTGACACTTCTGAACCTCTAATTCTCAAGTTTCACTGTCTCACTTATCCAAACTAGTTTCATTAGACATATCTCACAATTTGGTGGAACTTGAAACGCCAGTTTTGAAAGCATTGGTCCAAAATCTGAGTTAAAACAACTTATTCCTGATGGAGCATACATGACTCTGTAATGGCTAGCTCCTTGATGAATCTATCTTCATCTATGACATCTCTGAGTCTCAGTGGATGTGAGTTGGAAGAGATCTTTCCAGACGATGTCTTTCGCCTACCACACTCACAGAAGATCAGTTTGAGTAGAAGCCCACTGTTGAGAGGCGTTTTCCCAGAGGTCAACTGGAGCAATCCCCTACGATTTTTGGATGTCTCTTACATGGGTTTGTCAGGACAATTACCTGATTCAATCAGCAATCTAAAGTTCTTGAGGCATTTGAGTCTTCGTAGTTGCAATTTTGCCGCGTCGATTCCTGCATTGCTTGGTAACCTTACAAAACTCATTGATTTACGCTTTCCGAACAATAATTTCAGTGGTCACATCCCATCGTCTCTTTCAAACCTTGAGTTTCTAACCTATTTAGATCTTTCACATAATCATTTCATTGGTGCAATTCCAGAAATTTTTGTTAACCTAACACAATTTTGTTATTTAGATCTTTCAATAAATCAACTAGTAGGTCCAATTCCTTGCCATATAAGTGGGCTACGAGGTTTGCCAGCTACGTATTTATTTGAAAACAAACTGGATGGGACATTACCATCTGGGATATTTGTTCTACCATTATTGGAGTTCTTAGACCTCAGTTATAACCAATTAACAGGCCATATTGATGAATTTCAGAGTAAATCATTGCTATTTATCAGTTTAAGCAATAATAAGTAGAACGGATCAATTCCAAATTCAATCTTTGAACTTGTGAGTCTGACTGATCTCAAACTTTCTGCAAACAATTTCAGTGGCACTGTAGAGTTTTACATGTTTGAAAAATTCAAGCACCTTTCATGGCTTGATGATTCTCAAAACAATCTGTCAGTGAACACCACAATCAAAGCCAACTTTTCCCTTTCCAGTAATTTACACTGGTTCAGTTTGTCTTCTTGTAACCTAAGTGAGTTCCCAGATATCTTACGCTGGCAGGACGGACTAGTGGTACTGGACCTTTCTGATAACAAAATCCGTGGCGAGGTACCCGAGTGGATATTAGAAGCAGGAAAGGATAATCTGTCTTTGCTAAATCTTCCCCAATATTGCCTGACAGGAATAAAACAATTTCCATGGCGGAATATTCAATTTATGGATCTTCATTTGAACTTGCTTCAAGGACCCCTTCCACATCTACCACCTACATTGGTAGCCTTTTTTTATCTCAAATAATAAATTGAGTGGAGAAATAGCTCAATTGATCTGCAATATGACTACCCTCAAAGTTGTTGATCTCTCTCATAACAACTTAAACGGTAGTATTCCAGAGTGCGTGGTAAACTTCAGCAACAGATTGTCGGTGGTGGATTTGCGGAAGAACAAATTTTATGGAACCATTCCTGGAAACTTTTCAAAGTGCAATAACTTGAGGGCCCTTTACTGCAACGACAACGGATTGGAAGGAACAGTCCCACGATCTTTGGTCAATTGTAAAATGCTTGAAGTTCTTGATATTGGAAACAACAAAATATAAGATAACTTCAGATATTGGTTTGGGGAATCTTCTGGAGTTACAGGTTCTTGTTCTACATTCCAATAAATTTTACGGTGTTGTCAAGGGATCTGAGGTGGCCAACTATTCTTTCCCTAAATTGAGAATCTTGGATGTCTCAAACAACAGTTTCAGTGGTTCTCTGCTAAGGAGGTTTTTCGAAAATCTGAAAGCTTTGACGAAGATGAGACTGATGGGAAATTGGTATATATAGGGGAAGACTATTATCAGGATTCTATAAAGGTAACAGTAAAAGGACATGAGATTGAACAGAAAAAAATTCTTACTGTTTTTACTACTATTGATTTTAAACAGTGACTTTCATGGAGAGATTCCAGAATCAATGGCTAAGCTTCATTCACTTCGGCTCCTTAATCTTTCTCACAACAGTCTAACGGGCCAGATTCCTTCATCGTTGGCCGATTTGAGTGTACTTGAATCGTTAGACCTCTCTTGGAACAAACTTGTTGGGGGAGATTCCATGTTAGTTAACAAGTTTGACATTTCTTGAGTTTCTGAACCTATCGCAAAACCAACTCGTGGGATGCATACCTGGAGGCAACCAGTTTGATACATTCTCAAGTGATTCCTACGGTGGGAACTTGGGATTATGCGGATTTCCACTGCTAAATATTGTAGCAAAGATAAGCCTGCACAACCATTCTCAGCTTCAGAAGACAATACAGAGTCCGAAAATGGATATGGTAAAGTCGTTTTGATGGGTTACGGATGTGGAATGGTATTTGGAATAATAATAGGATATATTATCGGAAAGCCTCAATGGCTTGTAGGATTTGTAGAAAGGAAACAACCTAGAATAATGGTGAGAATTAGGCCAAGTAACAAACGCATGTAACAAGTTTGTTTATGGGTCCGTATTGCAAACTTGTATAGTTCAGCACTATGAATTAGTCGTTTATGATTTCATAATGTAAATAGTAAGCAACATTTTTAGACAATTTCTTGTCACATATCTACAAGTGGAATTGAGATCATCTCTTAATTTGAACTTATTTAGCCTTTAAATTTTTTTTAATATATATTTTATTTATGTAAAACCAAGATTAATTATAACTCAAAGCTCAATTATAGCTGCATCCCTACCTTGGGTTATAGTTATTATTTTTTTTTTAAAGAATATTGTTGGCCAGGATTACAATTGTGAGTAGTGCTGTTGCCCTTCGCTTTTTCTTTCAGATTGTATTCTATATTTATTACTCTTAAATTCTTCGTGTAATAAATTGATTCAACGACATACAAAAATAATGAGTAAAATCTACAGAAGAAAATGTCAAAATTTATGCGTAAAACAGATGGTTTCCTACGGATGAACGTCGAGCCGAGTGGTACATGACAGCAAGAACTCCACACAAGCTTTCAAAGGAGAACAAGATCCCTTCTTAGCTTCCTCTTTCGGCTTCTTAGGCCACTTCTTCGTTTTCTGTAAAACGGTGTCTCTCTCTCTTTTTCCTTGTCAAAGGGGTAGCTTCTCAGAAATCTATGCCTGCAAGCAAAACGCTCAAAGGTTTCAGATAGTTCAAAGACCAAAGAAGAAATCCATTCACTCTTCTCTTGATCATAATACTTGGTCGCGCTTAGCTTTCTCAGAAATCTGGCTTCTCATTCAGCCCATGCTTTAAGTTTTCTTAATCTAATTATTTCGTGGACATCTCTACAGCCTGTTTCAGCACAACCTGCAGCGTTCACCATTCTTCTCTTTCTTACTCTGTTTGCAGCTAGTCTTCTACGTAGAACAATTTGATTCTAGTATTTATACAAAACAGATGCACGTATTTCCTCTACTGCTTTGGGTTGAACAGCTATTGAAATACTGTTAGGAATTGGAAACAAGAAGATAAAATAAAACAGAGAGGAGACGAGAAACATAAGCGAAAAAGGAATCATCTTAACTTAAGGGATTGTAGATGCACCTACCTATGTATGTTTTCTCTGAATAAGAAGCAAGAATATAAAATAAAACAGTCTGAACTGCCATTGGTATTTGGTTGAACCTGAAGTTCCCGTTTTGCTTTACTTGAATATTATTCAGAACAAGTTTAGTTGTATCTCTGTCTCACATCACATAAGCAGACAAGCTTTACTTTCAAAGGAGAGGACTTTTGCAAATACTACATCAACTACAAGTCGTGTTAGTATTAAATATTTACCTGGATCAACAATTCAAATCTCAAAAGTGACTTTGTGCTTTTGGACAAAGTACTGCTCATGAGTCATGAGTCATGACTGCTAACCTAAAGCAAGCAGCCTTCACTAGCAGACAGAGTAATTCCTGTAATTTGTCTACTTGTGGGAATTAGACTAATTTTTCTTTTTCTTTGTCTGCAACTGTTTGCCTTCCATGATTTCAAAAGCCTTGGAAAGTATTCTTAACTTTACTTGGATTTTAATGAATTGTTAAATCTCAAGCTTCCCTCGTCTCTCTAAACTCTCTTTGACCAATGAATGTATCACTTTGTCGTGAACATTTTCCTTGCTCTTTTTTTTTGACTGGCTTAATTGTTTTAAAATTTAAATTAATTTTTTAAGTATTCATTGATTTTCATTTTGAACGCTAGCAGTATACTTTTAGATCAAATCTATTTTCTTTTTCTTGTATTTTGAACACTGGCATAACCTCTTAAATGGAATGGGAAGTACGAGTATTGGTATGTTTCAGGCTATAAAAGACTTACCTTAGTTGCAACATGCATAACACAAACACAAGCCAGAGACCAGAGAGATAAGTAAACTTGCAGCAGAACTCAAAAGCAAAAGAATCGTCACTTCTTCTTCAGTATCAATTCTTGATATCTTAAGATGGTTTATCAGTATATATTGGGAATATTGATGGCTTCTCTCTTGGGGCTTGCTTTCTTCCAAAGTTCAAGAGGAAAGGAGAAGATCAGGGCTTCTTCAATGGAAATTCAAAGAAATGATTGCTTGAAGAGCTCAGAAAATAAAACATGTCATTCAGAGTCTGCTGGAAGTAGTGACATAATTATCGTGGGTGCTGGAGTTGCTGGTTCAGCTCTGGCTTACACACTAAGCAAGGTAGTATTCTCTTCCAACTGAAACTTTTCCATGTTTATTGACTGAATGAAGAATGTATCCATTTCCTTCATTGTTTTTGAGTATGATGATAATCTGAGCCTTGATTTTTGCTATTTCTTGCATAGGATGGGCGCCGAGTGCATGTGATCGAAAGAGACTTCACTGAGCCTGACAGAATTGTTGGTGAACTGTTACAACCAGGAGGCTATCTAAAATTGATAGAGTTGGGTCTTGAGGGTATGAAAAAGTTTAATAGACAAAGTATAAGTATTGATTAACATGTATGAAAATGCATACAAATCCCTGATACGTATTTGTGGCAACAGATTGTGTGAATGATATTGATGCTCAGCAAGTGTTTGGATATGCGCTCTATAAGGATGGAAAAAGTACCAAAGTATCTTACCCATTGGAAAATTTCCATTCAGATGTTGCTGGAAGAAGTTTTCACAATGGCCGTTTCATTCAAAGGATGCGAGAAAAGGCTGCAACTTTGTCCAAGTAATATCCCTTTTAACATCCTTAATTGTTTATTTGGCTAGTCTGAAAAATTAAATAGGCTATGTGTTTTTGTAAAATTTTACCAATTTCAACGGTTGATCCCTTGACTCCAGCTCTCGATTTTCAAATCTAATATGCTATAAAATTCTAGCTCCATATCATTTCAGAAGATTGCAAAAGATCTTAAACTTTATGGTTAACGTAATTTAATTTACATCCTTTAAATCTTCCAGTGTAAGATTGGAACAAGGAACAGTGACATCTCTGATTGAAGATAAGGGGACTATTAAAGGGGTAGAATACAAAACCAAGACTGGTGAAAAGCTAACAGCATATGCACCCCTTACAATAGTATGTGATGGATGTTTTTCAAATTTGCGGCGCTCGCTCTGCAACCCTAAGGTGAGAATGCTGTGTCATTCTTGAACGGTATTCAAAATTATGCTACAAATTTTTGGTTCAGGGCACGAATTGCTTTGAATGTAAAATGAATGTGTAGTTAGCTAGCGTGAGAAGGTAATACGAGGTTCTCAACAATTTTTCAGGTTGAAATCCCTTCTTGTTTTGTGGGTTTGGTCCTGGAGAACTTTCAACTTCCATACAAAAATCATGGACATGTTATATTGGCCAATCCTTCGCCGATCTTGTTTTATCCAATCAGTAGCACTGAGATTCGCTGTTTGGTGGATGTACCAGGCCAAAAAGTACCATCTATTTCTAATGGTGAAATGACTAATTATTTGAAAACTGTGGTTGCGCCCCAGGTATGTATCATTTGCTTCATATAATCCCCTTACACTCTGTTTAATATTATCACTAATGTATAATTATTGTTCCTCATAGTGTGCTTTTGTAAACCAAGTGAAATGAGAATGTTTTATTAATTTATTCATTAAAGGTCATCGATGATTTTGGTTATTATAACTGGTTCTTTAGACTAATGGAGGGACTGGAATGTTTCAGATTCCCTCTGAACTATACTCTGCTTTCATGTCTGCAATCGACAAAGGAAACATAAGAACAATGACCAATAGAAGCATGCCTGCTGCTCCACATCCGACACCGGGTGCTCTTTTGCTGGGAGATTCATTCAATATGCGGCATCCTTTAACAGGAGGAGGAATGACTGTAGCTTTATCTGATGCTGTTGTACTAAGAGATCTTCTAAGACCTCTCCGCGATCTCAATGATGCACCAACCCTTTGCAAGTATCTTGAATCATTTTACACTCTCCGTAAAGTAAGCAGCATTCTTAAATTCATATCCGATAGTTCTTATGCTCTGGCTATGATATTTATACCAGTTTCCTTGAATTTACAACTATACATGCGAAACATTGACGGAGCTAGTTTGTTTGGGTTATTATAACTGGTTCTTCAGAATTTTTACTTAACAAGACTGTATGATCTTGGTTGCAGCCAGTGGCATCCACGATAAACACATTGGCAGGTGCCCTTTACAAGGTTTTTTGTGCATCATCTGATCCATCAAAAAATGAAATGCGCCAAGCATGTTTTGACTATTTGAGCCTTGGAGGTGTTTTTACCATGGACCAATAGCTCTACTATCTGGTTTAAACCCTCGTCCAATGAGCTTGGTAATCCATTTCTTTGCTGTGGCAGTCTTTGGAGTTGGACGTTTATTACTCCCATTTCCTTCACCTAAACGCATGTTGATTGGAGCTAAACTGATTTCAGTGCGTATTTTCGCTAGTAATTTCATTTCGTATTTGATTTATTCTATTTAATCACCTCTATATATGCCACTTCTGTGCATTTTCCAGGGGGCATCGGGTATAATTTTCCCCATTATAAAGGCAGAAGGAGTTAGAGAGATGTTCTTCCCTGCAACCAAGCCAGCATATTACAGTGCTCATCCTGCTAACTGACAAGAATCCAGAAAAGCTACAAGAAATGCCGTGCCATAGCTGTTATTGCCGTCATGATAAGTTAACTTATAGTAGCAGCTTTTCTTTTGAGAATTAGATTAAAAAATTAGAGTTAGGTGTAGAAATATGTGAAACATTGTACCTTTTTTGTTAGAATTCTAGGAGATGCTCTTGAATTGAGAAGAAAATTTCCATTTGCAGTTGAACTAAACATTCTTCATATAATGTAAACTATTAATCTGTCCAACTTGTTTTTTAACTACCAAGTCTTATCACCGAAATGATTGGCTAAGTTTATCCTGGGGGGAGCCTGACATGAAGGAAAAAAACGATGTAAATGCAGAAATTAGAACACAAAAAAATGCCTGATATTATTGAAGGTGATGCATAGCAATCATAACAGATCAATACTTGGCCAACTCTTTCACCCTTTGAACAAAATTTTCTACAAAAATGAATTTGCCAACATTTTGCTAAAAATGGACAAAGCCTACTATACTGCCAAAAGAAGTCACAAGTCCCAGTTCGATATGGCATCAAGGGGAATTCATAATTGCTTGATCATTTGCCCGCTGATCATTGTTCCTTTTGCACAGTGAAAATCCCCAGCGAAAGTCTAATACATCATTCTTTTCTACCAATATCTTCATCCAAAATAGCATGCCTTGTCAAAACAATTTCCTTCACAAGGTTCCTGTAAGTAAAAGGCCGAACAGCTGCTCGCAAAAACAACTCGGGAGGAATTTTACTCTTTTTAATCCTCCTCCTCCATGGTCCTAAACCAGCAATCTTCCATTCTTCAGGACTCACTTTCGCTCTTTTACCCCATAAGGCGGTTTCATTTCCATCTTCTGCAACATTTTCCTTTTCCATTTACTTCATTGATTCCATCAATTCCATCGACTCCAACTGCTTCTTATATAACTTCGAAGATGTCTCCACACTCCTTTTTGCAAGCATTTCCATTCTTTCAGAATTACTCGTTGCCTTCTTAAACTCTTCCTCCCAATACTTCTCATCCTTTTCTGGACCTGATTCCTCTTCTTCTTGAATTCCCAATTCTTCATCTTCACCTTCATCCATGTCCATAACCACATCATCTTGATCATCATCACTCTCATCACGAAACTGATCATCATCATTGTCATCGCCATCATCCTCAATCCAATCGGTGAATTCGGTCTCACCATTGCTACCACGACCATCCTCCTCGTCATCAGGAGCCTCACAACCCAGCTCCTCCTCCTCCAACTTAGCCTTCCACTCTTTTGTATACGGATGCAACAACTGCACTGGATGATTCCTTAACAAAAACTCCGAACACCTAGACTTCTTCTCCTCGCTCAACTTCTCATACCCCTTCACCACATCATCCACAAAAGCTTTTGGACTCACCCTCACAATCTTACATAATCCTCCAAAATACGTACACATCTCCACACTCCCATCATCATTCTTCAGCTCAAACAGATAATTCCCTTCTGTTTTTGGATCAAGGAAAGGCATTATAGCCTTAAAAAAAATTGTCTTGAGGCTCAAATCTACACTGATAAACCGGCCTCTTAACATAAATAATATCTGGTCTAAACCAACCCGCACATTGAGTTATCAAAGATCTAGCTTTGTTCCCTAATCTGGCCATCAAACTCCACTTATCCAATCTTTGTTTTCCCGCTTCAAGGACAACTTCAGCAACCAAAGTCCATTGTTGCCACGGCTTATCATTAACCCTCCATTTCGGGTGTCTCACAAACACCCAAAAGTACCTAAACCCAACACTCTTATCCAATTTTTCCAATCTTTTCCCAAAATCAATAGCCATTTCATGCTGTTCAATTTTTTCCCACTCTTCATGGTCCTTCACTGGACTGTATATCGTAACCCGTTCGTCGCTGAAACGACTGCGTAAGGGTTCACCAACCACGACTCCGCCCCATGAGTAGGGTCCATACTCCCCGTACTTGTACCAGTCATAAGGATGGCGCAAATCCGGATCGTCTTTTCTCCATGAACCGGACCATCCGGTCGTACCCGAGTCCGATCATCTCCAACTCCCTTTCGGTGAAGTTGTCGGCATAGGTTTTGTTAGAGTTTTTAAGACGGTAAAAGGGGTAGTCTGCGAGGTTGACAGCTCTATACTTCGCTCTACGCTTAGATTGGCCCCGCCATGCCGCATTTCCTTCTAGTCGACCAGGGGACGGCCCGCCCGGCTTCTTCTTGCTCCGGCCTGCTAAAGCCCGAATGTCTAGGCGGGAAAATTGAGGAGGGGGTTTGGGGAAGAGCAAGAAAGAGGGGTTTAGGAGTTTAGAGAAGGAAAGGTCCATTTTGGAGGGAGAAGGAGAGAGTTTAGAGGAATAATAATTTATTGGTTGGATAATTATCCAGTTTTTATTTTGCACTTACGGATAATACGGTGACGTTTTGGTGAAAGTTCAAACATTTCCTTCCGCTTCATCTGGCCACGATAATTACTACTGTTCGTTCGTTAAGTTTCGTCGTATTCCTGCTCCTTTCTTTTTCTCTGATCCAGAATTCAATGTTGTCAAACCCTCAAAACGACGCCAAAATGTCAAAACGCACGCACACAACAGACGTAGGCTCCATCGCCTACACCGATCTCAGCGATGTTGGCGCGGGAAAAGAAGGCTGGCTGGTTAATGATCCCAACCTTCTCTGCGCGTTGGACACGCACTCGATCGCTCTCGCCAACAGATTTTTCATCCTGATAATCAACTGGGCCGACCCGGACGGCGCAGGGCTGCTCGCCAAGATCCGGCCCGAGCTATCCCCGATTGAGGCGGAGTATATAACAGCTGTTGAGTGGTTGGTATTCGAGGAAATTAGAGCGGTTGCTGTCGGGACCTCGAAAGGGTACTTCTTGGTTTATGATTTGAAAGGTGATTTGGTACATCGACAGGTAATTATACAATTAGCTCATTTAATTTTTGTTATTCTTTTTTGGTGTTTTTTGTTGGAATTAAATTGTGGGTATTTGATGGTTTAGTAATTGGTTGGCCATTTTCTTGTTTTGATGGCGATGGCTGTCTAATTCAGTGAGAATCAGTTGAAAGATTTTGAAATAGATGTTACACTGCAGATGGCTTTTCATTTTGGTTAGCTCCATGAGTGAAATGAGGAGATGTGTGGAATAAATTCTTAATAACAAAATGCAGTATAAAATTTCTTGTTTATCCAGTATAATTACACTTCAGTGATGC
>JAXCLQ010000005.1:17050505-17063810 GCA_035584115.1 Cedrela odorata | reverse complement strand
ACTGTTCAAGGTGAAGTTATTGAGCAATCATTTGGGGAAGAAAACTTGTGCTTTAGAACACTTCAGCGTTTCACAGCTGCAACACTTGAGCACGGTATGCATCCCCCAGTCTCACCAAAACCAGAATGGCGTGCCCTGATGGATGAAATGGCAGTTATTGCTACAGAGGAATACCGCTCCATTGTTTTCAAAGAACCTCGATTTGTTGAATACTTCCGTCTTGTAAGTAACTGAATGCAACATTTTTTTATGTCCCCCAACTCATTTAAGTCAATGATATGCTTCAATTCTGCTAAATAATCAGGTTTTGAATATAATTGCAGGCTACACCAGAGTTGGAATATGGACGAATGAACATTGGAAGTCGTCCTTCCAAGCGAAAGCCAAGTGGTGGTATTGAATCTCTTCGTGCAATCCCATGGATCTTTGCCTGGACACAAACAAGATTTCATCTTCCAGTGTGGCTTGGTTTTGGAGCTGCATTCAAACATGTCATTCAGAAGGACATCAGGAATCTCCATATGCTACAGGAGATGTACAATGCATGGCCATTCTTTAGGGTCACAATTGATTTGGTTGAAATGGTGTTCGCCAAGGGAAACCCTAAGATAGCCACCTTGTATGACCAGCTCCTCGTTTCTACAGACCTGTGGTCATTTGGAGAGAAGTTGAGGGTCAACTATGAAGAAACCAAGGACCTTCTTCTCCAGGTAACTTTTACTGGAATGGATTACCTTTCTTTGTTGATTGCCATTCCTCTAATCATACATGGCTTTATCTCTTTGAATTCTCCATTTTCTCTACTAGCTTTTTTGGTTGTAGAAGAAAAGAAATCAGAATTGCATGACTAGAACATTCCCAACTTTTATTAATACTTCAAGGCCTCCTTTCTAATTTTGCTGAAATAACCAAGAAGTATATATTGTTTGTATATCTGCCCAACTATTACCAAATAATAGGAGGATGACATATTTCTGTTCTGCATTTGTCAAGATGACCATTCTTCCATTTAAACCTATTGTACAATAGTAAAAGAACTGGTTCTTTTGTATTTGTAGATTGCTGCACACAAGGATCTTCTTGAGGGAGACCCACACTTGAAGCAAAGACTCCGACTACGTGATGCATACATCACAACTCTCAACGTGTGCCAGGCCTATACACTGAAACGGATCCGTGATCCAAACTACAACGTGAAGCTGCGACCACATATCTCTAAGGAGATCATGGAATCAGAGTCGGTCAAACCTGCCGATGAGCTGGTGAAACTGAATACGTCAAGTGAATATGCCCCTGGTTTGGAGGACACCCTCATCTTGACCATGAAAGGTGTTGCTGCTGGCTTGCAGAACACCGGTTAGATTGCCCTACTGTGTGCCTTTTATTTTGTATTTTTCTACCTTACTTTTTACCGAGTACATTGCCCAATAACTCTATGTATGGAAGAACTAGTATGATACCATCTAGCTGTATTGTAAGCTTGCAGTACTTGAATGCTATAAGGGCCAGCATGTTTATTGTTGCAACACAAGCTTGGAACTCTTTTATACTTAATGCAATTATTGGCCTTAGAGCCTTATAAATACTTCTCCCTTGAAATCTTCTTCTTTTCATACCAACCAACATTACATACAGGAAAAATCTTCGTTGCACGCACACTCTGTGTAAAAAGACCCTTGATTTGATGTTCTCTCGTTAGAAAAGAAATGTTTAGTGCTATTTAATATCAGAAATCATTTACATAGTATCTTTTTTAAAAACTTTCACAAAAAAAAAAAAAAAAAAAAAAACGATTCAATGGCTCAGCCTGGTTCTTTGATAGCTTTGTCCAACAGAAGGAACCCAAATTCCGTTATCCCATTCTTGATGAATTCTCAGCATATAACCAGAATAAACAAATTCATCTCCGGAGCTGTCAAAGTAGACAAAATACTTATCTTCACCAATTTCTCTCCCAGTAACTCTTCCCACCCACCATCCGTCTCTGTCGTAAGCATCCACTTTGTCCAAAACGTTGAACTCCGCAACCCTTATTGCCGGCGGGCATGGCCTCACCTCCGTCGCATCCACCACCTCTCTCAGCTTCCGGTTCTCATCTTCTTCTGACACCAGCGTCAAGAACTCCACTAACAACTTGTCTTTGCTGACTTTGCCCAGCAGTCTGGCCTTGTAATATGAGCCGAGGAACCCGTCCTCTTTGCTGCATACTTCCACGCAGCAACCTACAGAAATCACCATTGTTCACTGTGCTTTTTCTGTTTCTGATTCAAATTTAACCAAGTTTCTTTGATTTTGTTTAGCTTGAGGATTGATGGGTTTGCTCACCAATCTGTAAGCAGAGTATTCATAGATTTCAAAGTTTACGAAACTTAGTTGAAAGCGGGAAATTTATTTAGTTTACGATGAGGAATCCTTTGGCCGTAAGGATTTGTTTCTTATAGTCTTTATAATTATAATAAAAAAAAAGTACGTACTTATTTATAGGTTTATAGGTAAACGACTCATTTAATAAGTTGATATTTATTTACAGGGAGAGATAGAAATAAAACTAAATTATAGTTAAAACATTAATTTTTAGATTAAATTATTATGATATTTAATTTAAAATCCTTATTAAAAGTCGAGAATCTCAATATTTAGTTAAAATTATTTATTAAATATTAAAAATTTTGATATTTAATCTAAAATTTTTATTAAATAATAAAAATTTTAATATTTGATAAAAAAATATAAATCAAACGTTAAAAATCTTGATATTTAGTAAAAAAAAAAATTCTATTAAATGTTAAAATTTTTGACGTTTGACAAAAATACTTGATCAAACATCAAATTTTTTTACGTTTGATAGATATTTTTGGTTAAAAATTAAAATTATTGACATGTGAGTACAAATGAACGAATTATTTTATAATTTTTTTAATTAACTTCAATATTTAAACAATTGATAATATACTTATATTATTGTTATTTTTTTTATTTTTAACAAATTAATAAATTATTTATGTGTGAGATCCAAAAATAAATAATATTAATATCAATATATTTTCAATTGTATAAATATTTAAATTACATAACAAAATTATAATATATTTAGTTCATTTATGCGTATATTATAACAAAATATATTGTTAATTTTTTGTTTTAAAATATAACATAAATATAAAAATTATTCTTAATTGTATAATTAATAATGTCGATATAAAAAAATTCTCAAAATTTTATATTATAATATAAAATTATCAAAATTTTATATTATAATATGAAATTCTTGAATATTTTTATCAAACGTCTAGAATTTTAATATTTGATAGATATTTTTAGCTAAATATTAAAATTTTATACATTTGATAAATATTTTTAGTCGAATTTTAAGATTTTCAGTATTTGATAGAGGCTTTAAGTTAAATATTGTATAAAGGATAATTTGGTTTAAAAATTAATATTTTAGTTAAGATTAAGTTTTGTTTTTATTTCTAATTATAAATAAGTACGATAAATAGTATATTTTATTAAAAAAAATTCAAATTAATATTATAAAATTAAAAATAAATTATATATATATATATATATATTTATATATAAAACCACGTTTGCTTTCGGGTCGAAGCGACGAATTATTTACTTTCTAAGCCGGAGCAGACAAATAGCTCGCATTTCATTTCACTGTCAATTACTTCACAAGAACACTGGCACTGAGAATTCATTTCAACGCGCGATGGCTCTAACGACGCGGCAGAGGCTGGCGGCGCTACCATCGGATCGTCCGACTTCATCGCCGTTATACACGAAGTACGACAAGTCGACCAGGCGATCGGACGGCGATGGCGAAGAGGACAAGGGACTCGGTTGGTTTATGCCTGTGTTCGCTTTGGGAATGCTTCGCTACATGAGCGCCACAACGAACATCATACACGACTGCGACGAGGTCTTTAATTACTGGGAACCGCTTCATTACTTGCTCTATAAATCTGGTTTCCAAACTTGGGAGTACAGGTACAGCTTTATATACACTCTGTTTTTATGTGATATTCATAATTTGTGTTGATTTTACTCGTATGATGTAATCTGTGTGGTAATCTAAAATTTAATGCTTAAGTATGTGTAAGGTTATGAAATTTGTGATAATAGCATCGCAATGGTTGCTAGAGAATTGGGGATTGAATTAATTGAGGGATTGGTCATTTTTATATACCCATTGCAGTTCTGAGTTTGCTCTTCGGTCATATTTGTACATTCTTTTTCATGAATTAGTTGGCCGGCCTGCTTCCTGGATGTTTGCCGAGGAAAAAGTAAGATTTTTATTTATTTTATTAAATGCCTTCTGAAATATTCTCATGATAATTTCATGATTTGACACTTTTGTTTCTCTCTCTAATATCTGCGTGTTTTCTTCCTTCCAGGTTAGAGTATTCTATGCAGTGAGGCTCTTTCTTGGTCTCCTTTCTGTTGTTGCTGATGCTGTTCTGGTAGTAGCCCTTTCCAGAAAGTATGGAAAGCGTCTGGCCTCTTACTCACTAGCAATGCTATGCTTAAGCAGTGGTTGTTTCTTTGCTAGCACGAGTGAGTGGACTTCTTTAATTAGTCTCTGATCTTTTTTCCAGAATATCATTTCAGTTTCTCGATCATGATTCTGTGCAGTGTTTTTTTGGTTTACATTCTATTTAGTTAGCCAAGTTTAGTACCAGCTTTCTCTGTTACTTCATTCTATGACTAAAAATGCTTATATACTCCATTTTTTTGGATTTCTCTTATCTCTAGTGTACTGCGGTTATTTTGCAGGTTTCCTTCCTAGCTCATTCTCTATGTATGCTGTCAGTCTTGCATCAGGATTGTTTCTTTTAGAGAAATATGCAATGGCTGTGGCAGTATCAGCTGCTGGAGTAATCCTAGGCTGGCCATTCTCAATATTGGCCTTTCTGCCTGTTGTTTGCTACTCTTTAGCTAGAAGATTCAAGCAAACATTTCTTGTTGGTGCTGTCACATCCCTTGCTCTTCTTGTAAGTTAAATTGGTTCCTAGGTTTAAATTTTCCTGTATATTTCTGTGGCTATGGAGTTTTATAAGCCAGTTTACTATTATTAGCGATTGGCATAAACTGAGTTGTACTGTCTCATGTCTTTTTTTTTATATAATGTCCAACCATGCAGAATTGAATTTTTCAGGCTCTCTCAGTACTGGTTGACTACCACTACTACAGGAGATGGACATCATCTGTTTTGAATTTGTTGGTGTATAATGTTGTAGGAGGTGGTGAGAGCCATTTGTACGGGACTGAAGGACCATTGTATTACTTGAGGAATGGATTCAACAATTTTAACTTTTGTTTCATTCTTGCTATTCTTTTCCTGGCTATTCTGCCAATTGCGCAGAAAAAGTATGCCCCAGATTTGCTGGTTGTTGTTTCATCTTTCTATATTTGGCTGGGATTTATGTCTTTGCAGCCACACAAAGAAGAAAGGTATTATCGGTAGATGATTAGGGGTAGTTCCTGCTAGATTTTTCACATTTGTATATTTTTTCTTTTTAATTTGAGTTATTAAACGAATTTTTCTTGTATTTCATATTAAAACCTCATAGTAACAGGAAACTAATATCTCATATTGCCACTTAAACTTTTATATGTGATTCAGGTGTAGAATATTTGTAGTCTTTAACTCTCTCTCTTAATTGATTTATTGGGGATAAAGTGTATTTTAAAAGACATGGGAGTCAATTGAATGATCTTGATATTGTATTTTTTGGAAATTGAATTGCTGTACGCAGGATTCTTTTGAATCAGATGGAATGAATGGTCTACTAGAGTGTCTGACAATAACTGGATAGGTTATGAGTGGGATATTCTCAATTTGACAAGCATAAACTCTGACTTTACCGATATGCCATGATTTTTTAAATTGCATTTAAACTTGATGAGTTTTTTTATTTTTATTTTTTTTACTCTTTTCTCTTTTTAACCTTTTACTGATGTATTATGTGTTCTGTAGATGACATATAAATGATTATTTAATTCTATCTAGCCTGTAGCATGATTTTAAAGGAGAGTGGCAAGAAGTAGATGATGATTAGATCTTTTCTGACCACTATTGCAGATTCCTTTATCCGGTATACCCGCTTGTTTGTGTTGCAGCTTCAGCTGTCATTGAAAGCTTTCCTGATCTTTTCCGGGACAAGTATAATCCAAATGCCAATTATGCATTGGCTATGGTGGGCTCCTTTATTGTTCTTATAAATCTCTGTGTATATTAAGAGAATTTGTAATGATGTCAAAGTTTCATTGGTTGTATTTGCAGATAGCAAAAATTCTCAGGCCTTTGGTTCTTGGTCTCATATTATCTGCCTCCCATGCTCGTACATTTTCCCTGATTAATGGTTATGGTGCTCCTATGGAGGTATATAAAATTTTGGAGCACCACGACAATGCAGGAGCAGGTAATATCCATTATCTTGCTTTACTGGGTTATACAGTTTCTGACTTAATACCCTTGACCACACTAACATCCTTCCCTGCCCAAAATAACTGATAATAATCAAGGCTCTCATGATATTTTGATTGAAGTCTCAAATTGTTGGTAGCTTTATTATGTGATCTAATCAATTCGGGAAAAGTAGAATGCAGAAATGGCTCGGAGAAACTCATTATATGCAAGAATGCTGATTGTTTGTTGATAACAGTGTTGACATTTCTTCCCAATGCATGATTGTGGTATTCATATGCCAACTTACTTGGAAATATGCCACATTTCTGTTACGTTTTGCAACTTTTATGACGTTATATCTTATTATTAATAATACCTTACAGCAGAATGATAGATGGACTTTTTACAGCATTGTCACTTTTTTGATATTGATCATTGTTGAGGATCTTTGTTTTCTAGTGTGTGTTTATTTTTCTGTTATGAACTTTAATTGTTATTTCCAAGTACTGTCCTTGAAATCTTTGGTGTGATTTCTTGTTGCTAGGCATTCCCAAATTTAATCCCTCTAGTTATGGCATTGAATATATTTGGAAGCATGAGCTTTTAAACTAGAAACAAATGTTTGTAGTAAACTCAGCAAGTTAAAACCATTATAATGTGGCTGGGACAAAAATTTGTTTTGCTTATTTTTGAATCATGTACATGGCAGGTTCTGTAGTTTGTGTTGGAAGTGAGTGGCACCGCTACCCATCATCATTTTTCATTCCTGATTATGTTGGTGAAGTTCGATGGGTTGACGATGGGTTCCGAGGGCTTCTTCCATTCCCATTTAATTCCACCTTGGGTGGGACTTCAGCGGCACCATCGTATTTTAACAATAAGAACAAGGCATCAGACCAGCAATACGTAATTTACAGCTCCCCTCTGAACTAATTTAAATATATATGCACTTTACTTGTGTATGCCATCCCTCTATTGATGTTTCATCATTAAATAACCCACCATCTACATTGCAGCTTCAATTTATTGAAGCATGTACCTTCCTTGTCGAGCTTCAGCTTAATCGACCTTACCCTAATCGTGGGAGTGACTTGTCCACATGGGAGGTAGAATTAATCAGTCTTCTACTGCCTCTTTATATTTTCTTTTTGTGCCAATATCACTTTATTGATTTGCTTATGCTTTAATTGTATGTATTTCAGCCTATTGCAGCAGTGCCTTACCTTGACAGGGAGCTCTCACCTCCCCTGTATCGATCATTTTTCATTCCATACCTGTGGCAGCAGAAGAATGTTTTCGGCATGTATAAGTTGTTTCAACGAATACCCAAGTGATCGGACAAACTCGTAATGATCCCTTGTAATGGTCCTTGATTCTGATTGCTTGGAGTTGTTGGAAACTTAGTATTAACAACTTAAAAGAGCTTCATTTTAGTGATTAGATCATAACTGTTACAAGTAGGCTTATGCACGACAGATTTTGAAGTAGCAGATAGTTATAGTTGTTTGTGGCTCTTTTTTTGGGTGGTGTCAGCTGGATTGGTCGGAGATATAAACTTGAAAGGGCTAAATTGTTGTTGTTCTTTGTAGTTAAAGAGTTTTTAAGCCACAATTATATGCACAAAGCATAAACTGATACTGTGGGGAGCTTAGAGAATTCAACTAAATGTATTCGAGTTGAAAATTTTCCCTTTACAAAGGCAGTATTTCATTATTAGTATTATTATTATTATTTTTATTTAGAGAAACATCTAATGGAAAACTTGAGAAATATAAAACAAATTTGAAAAGTTTAACAAAAATTTTGATGGCTCTAAGACGACTGTCGACTGATCCCATTTCAACATACACAATTACATTGCACGTATGTTTCCAGCAACAGAAGTATATTAAAGAATTCAATAAATAATTTACATTGAACAAAGAATGTCTATTCCAATTTCCAAGTTAAAATAACCCAAATTAAAAACAGATCCAGGATATCTGATTAAAAAAAGCATCAACTAATATTTCACATAATTTTGATTCAGAGCGGCCCCAAACTCTTATTACAACTAATCTTGGTTGTCAGCAAGTTAGCGATCTTAACTTCAACAGTTAACAGGAGCAGCTCTGTAATGTGATGGCATGCTTGCAGGGAAGAGCATCTCTCTAACTCCTTCACCCTTTATAATGGGAAAGATTATACCCGATGCACCCTGCAAATTTTACAAAAATTTGTAATCTATTAGAAAAACAACTTGTATTCACTAGATGACAGACAAATGACTGAGAAATCATTTGAGGCCAAGTCAAGTATGAATTAAAGTTACAAGCAGCGAAGATACGCACTGAAATCAGTCTAGCTCCAATCAACATGCGTTTGGGTGAAGGAAATGGAAGTAATAAACGTCCAACTCCAAAGACTGCCACAGCGAAGAAATGGATTACCAAGCTCATTGGACGAGGGTTTAAACCAGATAGCAGTGCTATTGGTCCATTGGTGAAAACACCTCCGAGGGTCAGATAGTCAAAACATGCTTGTCGCATTTCATTTCTCGATGGATCGGGTGATGCACAAAAAACCTTGTAAAGGGCACCCGCCAATGTATTTATTGTAGATGCCACTGGCTGCAAACAAGATAATAAGTATTCTTGTAAGTAAAATGTTTCACGGTTTGCAGAAATTAAAGTCTGTTGCTTCATTTTTGTGTTTCCTTCTAGTAGCTAGCTCCTTGGACGTTTATGAATTGTCAGATATGGAATTTATGAATGTTGCTTACTTTACGGAGGGTGTAGAAGGATTCAAGCTATTTGCAAAGGGCAGGTGCATCATTGAGATCGCGGAGAGGTCTTAGAAGATCTCTTAAGATAACAATATCAGAAAAAGCCACGGTCATTCCTCCTCCGGTTAAAGGGTGCCGCATATTGAATGAATCCCCCAGCAAAAGAGCTCCCGGTGTCGGATATGGAGCTGCAGGCATGCTTCTATTGGTCATTGTCTTTATGCTTCCTTCGTTGATTGCAGACATGAAAGCAGAGTGGAGTTCTGGGGGAATCTGAAACACTCAAGTTCCTTCATCAGTCTAAAGAATCAGTTACAACAGCCAAAATCACTGATGAACTTTGATGAATAAGCTAATACAACATACTTATTTCGCTTGGTTTACAGAAGCACACTCTGAGGAACCTAGTTATACATTACTGTTAATATCAAACAGAATGTACACAGATTATATGAAGCAAATGATCCATACCTGGGGAGCAACCACAGTTTTCAAATAATGAGTCATTTCACCATTAGAAATGGATGGTACTTTTTGGCCTGGTACATCTACCAAACAACGAATCTCACTGCTACTGATTGGATAAAACAAGATTGGCGATGGATCAGCCAATATAACATGTCCATGATTTTTGTATGGAAGTTGACAGTTCTCCAGGACCAAACCAACAAAGCAAGAAGAAATTTCAACCTGCAGATAGGATGAACACCTTTATTAACCTCTACAGCTAAACTATTTATAATGTTACAGTTGCCAACTCAATGTCTATTTTACATTCAAAGCAACCATGCCCTGAATATAAGTAGGAACCAAATAGTTTTTAGTATAATTTTGATTAGTGTAGAAGAATGACGGAGCATTTTCACCTTAGGGTTGCTGAGAGAGCGCCGCAAATTTTAAAAACAGCCATCACAAACTATGGTGAGGGGTGCATACTCTGTTAGCTTTTCACCACTCTTGGTTTTGTATTCCACCCCTTTAACAGTCGCCTGCTCTTCAATTAGATATGTCACTGTTCCTTGTTCCAATCTTACACTGCAAGAGATCATGGATGTACATTAACTTACGTTGATCATAAAGTTGAAGATAATTTGTAGCCTTCTCAGGTGATATTGAGCTAAAATTTTATGGCATATTAGATTTGAAAATAGACAGCTGGAGTCAAGGTATCAAATTTTCAAATCGGTATAAGTTTTCAAAAACACATTGCCTATTTATAGCAGAAACAATTAGTTTCTTAGACTTCTAAGAACAGAAATCCCTTTTGAAAATAAGGATGTTAAAAGGGATATTACTTGGATAGAGTTGCAGCCTTTTCCCGCATCCTTTGAATGAAACGGCCATTGTGAAAACTTCTTCCAGCCACATCTGAATGGAAATTTTCCAATGAGTAAGATACTTTGGTACTTCTTCCATCCTTGTAGAGAGCATATCCAAACACTTTCTGAGCATCAATCTCATTCACACAATCTGTTGCCACAAATACATATCAGGGATTTGAGTTCATTTCATACATGTTAATAGTAATACTTCGTCTATTAAACTTTTGCATACCCTCAAGACCCAATTCTATCAATTTTAGATAGCCTCCTGGTTGTAGGAGTTCACCAACTATTCTGTCAGGCTGAGTAAAGTCTCTTTCAATCACATGCACTCGGCGTCCATCCTGTGCAAGAAATAGCAAAAACGAAGGCTCAGATCGTCATCATACTCAGAAAAAGTAATAGAAATGTGGATATATTCTTCATTCAGCCAATCAAAATGGATTAATCAGTAAGAGTTTCAGTAATGGAAATATAGCTACCTTGCCAAGAGAGTAAGCCAGAGCTGAACCGGCAACTCCAGCACCTACAATAATTATATCACTATCTCCAGCTGACTCTGAATGGGATGTTCCATTTTGTGAGTTCTTCAAACACTCATTTCTTTGAATCTCCATTGAAGAAGCTCTCCTGTTCTTTCCTCTTGAATTTAGTAAGAAACGTAGCCCCAAGAGAGAAGCGATCAATGCTCCCGATAGATACTGATAAACCATCTTAAGATATTGAGAATTGATACTGAAAAAGAAGTGTTGGTTCTTTCCCTCCTCAGTTCTGCTGCAATTTTTCTTATCTCTCTGGTCTCTAGCTTGTGTTTGTGTTGTGCATGTTGCAACTAACGCTAGTCTTTTATAGTCTTGAGCACAGCAATTATCGTACTTCGCATTCCAATTAAGAGGTTATGCCAGTGTTCAAAATACAAGAAGAGAAAATAAATTTGATCTAAAGGTATTCAGCTAGCGTTCAAAATGAAAATCAATGAATACTTAGAAGCAATTAAAATTTCAAAACAATTTAGTCAAAAAAAAAGAGGAGCAAGGAAAATGTTCTTGACCAAGTGATGCATTCATTTGTCAAAGAGAAATTAATAGTTTGTTAAAATCAAAGTAAAGTTAAGAATATTTTCAAGGCGTTTGAAATCATGAAAGCCGAACAGTTACAGACAAATAAAAATAAAAGAAAGTGTAGCCTAATTTCCACGAACAGACAAATTACAGGATTACTGTGTCTGCTAGTGAAAGCTGCTTTGGGTCAGCAGTCATGAGCTATATTAATATTTAATACTAACCCATGACTTATAGTTGAAGTGGTCTTTGCAAAAAGTCCTCACGGGATTTAGAAATATCATTGATTTCAGTTTCCACGATTGTATAATAGAAAAAGGTTTCAATTTCTTAGCAACCAATATGTATATATATCTTGGCCAATTCCTTAATTATTCGACTTATATAGCATATGACAAACTGTACGTGGATTTGTATCAGAATAAGCAAATATATTTGTTCATACCCTAAAGCCTTATTTTTATAATTTTATCTTGGCACAAACATTTGAGGTTAAATGATCCAGACTACAGTGAGGTTAAATTTCTTCTAACTAGCTAGTCTACTTATGCGATATGTGTGAGAGAGAGAGAGATACAACTAAAGTTATTCTGTATAATATTAAACTAAAGCAAAATCGGAACCTCAGGTTACAACCAAATAACAATGGCAGCGCAGACTGTTTATTTTATCTTCTTGTCTCCTATTCAGAGAAATCATATATGGGTGAATCTAGAATCCCTTAAGAGATTCCTTTTTCGCTTGGGTTTCCTGTCTTCATTTTATCTTCTTGTTTCCTAATCAAGAGGTTCTGCCAGTGTTCAAAATGAAAAATAATTAAAATTCTAAAACAATTTAGTCAGTCAAGAAAAAAGGGAGCAAAGAAAATGATCATGACCAAGTGATACAGTAATTGGACAAAGAGAGTTTGGAGAAATGTGGAATATAGCTTGAGAATTTAATAATAATTCATTAGAATCCCAGTAAAGTCGGAATATTTTCAAGGCTTTTTGAAAGCAAGAAAGCCAAACAGTTGCAGACAAAGGAAAAGAAAACGTTGCCTAATTCTCCACTAGTAAGCAAATTACATTATTACTCTGTCTGGTAGTGAAGGCTGCTTGCTTTTGGTCAGCAGTCATGAGTCACGAGCAGTACTTTGTCCGGCAGAACTTAAGTAACCTTTGATTTGTTATGTTTTTAGCCAGAAAATGGTCTACATTAAGTCATTTCATTAATTCTACTAACAGAAGATTTGGTAATTGAAGTCGTCTCTGCGGAAGTACCTCCCCTGATTTTCTGCAATGCTGGTTTTTATAGGATTGAAGTGCTTAAGATTGAGGTTTTGAAATTATAATTGTCATCAATTATACTTTCTAACACCAAACATAGCCTAAAGACGCAACTCCGTTTGTTAATCATTCTTTTTTCGTGCACACTTCCATGAGTTTGAATGGCATCAAATTGCTTGTCCATGTAATTACGGTTAACGTTTTTGATAAACCACTTTTCCAATTTTAGAATTAATGAGCAAGACAATTATGCGATCTCACAATCAATCACACCTCATCATTTACTAACATAGTCTAAAGAGTCATAAGAAGAATTGCAAAAAGAAAATGAGATGGAGAGAAACAAGGCCAAGAAGACACAAGGCTAATAACAATTTATTGTTAAAAAAAATAAAAATAAATAAAACATGTATAAACTAAACCCCTCTTTAGCCCTGATTTAAAACCTCTGTACAATCACAATAGATCTCTTCTG
>JAXCLQ010000005.1:17014233-17050405 GCA_035584115.1 Cedrela odorata | reverse complement strand
TTTATATACCGTTGCAGTTCTGAGTTTGCACTTCGGTCATATTTATACGTTCTTTTTCATGAATTGGTGGGCCGGCCAGCTTCTTGGTTGTTTGCTGAGGAAAAAGTAAGATTTTCTTTTTTCAAATGCCTTCTGAAAATATTCTCCTGATTATTTCATGATTTGACACTTTTTTTTTTCTCTCTCTCTCTAAAACATCTGTGTTTCCTTCCTTCCAGGTTAGAGTATTCTATGCAGTTAGGCTCTTTCTTGGTCTCCTTTCTGTCGTTGCGGATGCCGTTCTGGTAGTAGCCCTTTCCAGAAAGTATGGAAAGCGTCTGGCCTCTTACTCACTGGCAATGCTATGCTTAAGCAGTGGTTGTTTCTTTGCTAGCACGAGTAAGTGGGCGTCTTTCATTTGTCTCTGGTCTTTTTTCCAGAATATCATTTTAGTTTCTCTATCATGATTCTGTGCAGTGCTTTTTTTGGTATACATTCTATTTAGTTTGCCTAGTACTATCTGATTCTGTTAATTCATTCTATGAGTAAAAGTGCTTATAAACTCCAATTTATTTATTTATTATTTCTCTAATCTGTGGCATATTGCGGTTCTTTTGCAGGTTTCCTTCCTAGCTCATTCTCTATGTATGCTGTCAGTCTTGCATCAGGATTGTTTCTTTTGGAGAAATATGCGATGGCTGTGGCAGTATCAGCTGCTGGAGTAATCCTAGGCTGGCCGTTCTCAATATTGGCTTTTCTGCCTGTTGTTTTCTACTCTTTAGCTAGAAGATTCAAGCAAGCATTTCTTGCTGGTGCTGTCACATCCCTTGCTCTTCTTGTAAGTTAAATTGGTGCCTATGTTTAAATTTTCGTGTATATTTTTATGGCTATGGAGTTTATAGGCCTGTATATCATCATTAGCGGTTGGCATTAACTGAGTTGTAACGGTCTCATTTATATATATATATATATATATTAATGTACAACCATGCGGAATTGAATTTTTCAGGCACTATCGGTACTGGTTGACTACCACTACTACAGGAGATGGACATCATCTGTTTTGAATTTGTTGGTATATAATGTTGTAGGAGGTGGTGAGAGCCATTTGTATGGGACTGAAGGACTATTGTATTACCTGAGGAATGGATTCAACAATTTTAACTTTTGTTTCATTCTTGCTATTCTTTTCCTTGCTATTCTGCCAATTGCACGGAAAAAGTATGCCCCTGATCTGCTGGTTGTCGTCTCATCTTTTTATATTTGGCTGGGATTTATGTCTTTGCAGCCGCACAAGGAAGAAAGGTATTATCAATGGATGATTATGGGTAGTTCGTGCTAGATTTTTCACATTTGTATATTTTTTCTTTTTATTTGAATTATTAAATGAATTTTTTGTGCATTTCATTTTAAAACCTCAAATAGTAACAAGAAACTAATCTCATATTACCACTTTAACTTCTATATGTGGTTCAGTGTATAATATTTATAATGTCTTTAACTCTCTCTCTCTTAATTTCTTTATTGGGGATAAAGTGTATTTAAAAAGACATGGGAGTTAATTGAATATCTTGATATTGTTTTTATGGAAATTGAATTGCTGAATGTGGGATTTTTTTTGAAGCGGATAGAATGAACGGTACTACAGTGTCTGACAATAACTGGGCAGGTCATGAGTGGGGTATTCTCATTTGGCAAGCATAAACTCTCACTTTACTGATCTGCCATGATTCTGGAAATTGCATTTAAACTTGATGAGTTTTTTTTTTTTTAACTCTTTTCTCTTTTAACCTCTTGTTGATGTATTCTGTGTTCTGTAGATGGCATATAAGTGATTATTTAATTCCATCTAGGCTGCAGCATAATTATGAAGGAGAGTTAGCAAGATGTAAATGGTGATTATATCTTTTCTGACCACTATTGCAGGTTCCTTTATCCAGTATACCCGCTTGTTTGTGTTGCAGCTTCAGCTGTCATTGAAAGCTTTCCTGATCTTTTCCGAGACAAGTATAATCCAAATGCCAATTATTTGTTGGTTATGGTGGGATCCTTTATTGTTCTTATAATTCTCTGTGTATATATATAAGAGAGTTTGTAATGATGGTTAATCATTCATTTGTTGTATTTGCAGACAGCAAAAATTCTCAGGCCTTTGGCTCTTGGTCTCATATTATCTGCTTCCCATGCTCGTACATTTTCGCTGATTAATGGTTATGGTGCTCCTATGGAGGTGTATAAGATTTTGGAGCACCATGACAATGCAGGAGCAGGTAATACCCATTATCTTGCTTCACTGGGTTGTATAATGTACTGATTTCCATATAGTTTCTGACTTAATACCCTTGACCTCCACTAACATGCTCCCCTACCCAAAAAACTGATAATAATCAAGGCTCTCTTGATATTTTCATTAAAGTCTCAAATTGCTGGTAGCTTTATTATGTGATCTAATCAATTCGGGAAAAGTAGAATGCAGAAATGGCTTGGAAAAACTCATTATATGCAAGAATGTTGATTGTTTGTTGATAACAGTGTTGACATTTCTTCCAAACTCTGGATTGTGGCGTTCATATGCCAACTTACTTGGAAACATACCATATTTCTATCATATTTTGCAACTTTTACAACGTTATATCGTATTATTAATTATACCTTACAGCAGAATGATAAATGGCCTTTTTACAGCATTGTCCCTTTTTTGATTGTGATCATTGTTGACAAACTTTTGTTTTCTAGTGTGCGTTTATTTTTCTGTTTTAAACTTTAATTGTTATTTCCAAGTCCTTGAAATCTTTGGTGAAATTTATTGTTGCTAGATATTCCCAATTTTAATCCCTATACTTTGGTGTTGAATATATTTGGAAGTATGATCTTTTAAACTGGCAATAAATGTTTTTAGTACACTCAGCTAGTTAAAACCATTATAATGTGGCTTGCACAAAAATTCATTTAGCTTATTTTTGAATTGTGTACATGACAGGTTCTGTAGTTTGTGTTGGAAGTGAGTGGCACCGCTACCCATCATCGTTTTTTATTCCTGATTATGTTAGTGAAGTGCGATGGATTGATGATGGGTTCCGAGGGCTTCTTCCATTCCCATTTAATTCCACCTTGGGCGGGACTTCAGCGGCACCATCATATTTTAACAATAAGAACAAGGCATCAGACCAGCAATATGTAATTTACAGTCCCCCCCTGAACTATATCAAATATATATGCACATATGCACTTTACTTTTTGTGTATGCCATCTCTCTATTGCTGTTCCATCATGAAATAACCCACCGTCTACATTGCAGCTCCAGGATATTGAAGCATGTACCTTCCTTGTCGAGCTTCAGCTTAATCGACCTTACCCTACTCGTGGGAGTGACTTGTCCACATGGGAGGTAGAATTAATCAGTCTTCTACTTCATCTTTATATTTTCTTTTTGTGCCAATATCACTTTCCTGATTTGCATATAATACTTAAATTGTATGTATTTCAGCCTATTGCAGCACTGCCTTACCTTGACAGGGAGCTTTCACCTCCCCTTTATCGATCATTTTTCATTCCGTACCTGTGGCAGCAAAAGAATGTTTTCGGCATGTATAAGCTGTTTCAACGAATACCCAAGTGATCAGACAAACTCGTTATGGTTCTTCTTGATTCTGGTTGGTTGGAGTTGTTGGACAGTTAGTCTTAACAACTTAAGAGTTTCATTTTTGTCATTGACCCACGCTTATCTGAAAAATGGAAGAAAATTGTTAAAGACATATTGCCCCCGTTTTAGTGATTTTATCATAACTGTTCTAACTACAAGTAGGCTTATGCACGAGTGGCTCCTTTTATTTTGTCAGCTGGATTGGTCGGAGATTTAAACTTCAAAGGGTTAAATTGTTGCTGTTCTTTGTTGTTAAAGAGTTTTTAAGCCACAACTATGTGCACAAAGCACAAACTGATACTATGGGGAGCTTACAGAATTCAAACGTCATTGAGTAGAAAATCTTAAAGATAGTATTTGCATTATTATTGTTGTTTTGATTCAGCGGAAAACGTGAGAAATGTAAAACATATTCGAAAATTTTAACAAAAAAATTGATGGCTATGAGACTTTTTCGATTGATCCCATTTCAACACAATTACATTGCAAGTCCATTTCCAGCGAAGAGCATATTAAAGAATGAATAAGTTAATAATTTACATTCTACAAGAATCTATTCCAATTTCCAAGTTAAAATGGAACCTATTTGACCGAATTTAAGAACAATTTCTGGATATCTGATATAATTTATATATATATATATATAAATAATAAATATACTAATATTTCACATCATTTTGACTCAGCAAACAACTCTTATTGCAACTTATCTTGGCTGTAATAGCAAGTGTCTATTCTAGACATTTTGTGTGTATTTCAACGGTTAACTAGAGCAGCGCTGTAATGTGATGGCATGCTTGCAGGGAATAACATCTCTCTAACCCCTTCACCCTTTATAATGGGGAAGATTATCCCCATGCAACCTGCAAATTTTACAAATATTGTAATCTATTAGAAAAACAATTGTATTAGTTAGATGACACAAACGACTGAGAAATCAGAGGCCAAATCACGTATGAATTCAAGTTACAAGCAGCGAATATACGCACTGAAATTAGTCTAGCTCCAATCAACATGCGTTTCCGAGAAGGAAATGGGAGTAATAAACGTCCAACTCCAAAGAAAGCTACAGTGAAGAAATGGATTACCAAGCTCAGCGGACGAGGGTTTAACCAGATAGCAGAGCTATTGGTCCATTAGTGAAAATACCTCCGAGGTTCAAGTAGTCAAAACATGCTTGTCGCATTTCATTTTTTGATGGATCAGATGATGCGCAAAAAACCTTGTAAAGGGCACCCGCCAATGTATTTATTGTCGATGCCATTGGCTGCAAACAAGATTACAAGTATTCTTTTAAGTAATAAGTCTCAATCTTTGCATAAATTAAAGCTCTGTTGCTACATTTTTGCGTTTCCTTAGTAGTTCTTGGGACGTTTATGAATTATCAGATATGGAATTTAGGAATGTTGCTTACTTTACGCAGGGTGTAGAAGGATGCAAGATACCTGCAAAGTGCAGGTGCATCATTAAGATCGCTGAGATGTCTTAGAAGATCTCTTAAGACAACAATATCAGATAAAGCCAGTCATTCCTCCTCCCGTTAAAGGATGCCGCATATTGAATGAATCCCCCAGCAAAAGAACTCCTGGTGTCGGATATGGATCAGCAGGCATACTTCTATTGATCATTGTTCTTATGCTTCCTTTGTCGATTGCAGACATGAAAGCAGAGAGAAGTTCAGGAGGAATCTGAAACACTCAAGTTCCCTCATCAGTCCAAAAAACCAGTTATAGCAGCCAAAATCATTGATGAACTTTGATGAATAAGCTAACACAACATACTCATTTCAATCGGTTACAAAAGCACACTCTGATTAATCTAATTATACATTACTGTTAATATCAAACAGAATATACAGATATTAAATGAAGCAAATGATCCATACCGGGGGAGCAACCACGGTTTTCAAATAATTATTCATTTCACCATTAGAAATGGATGGTACTTTTTGACCTGGTACATATACCAAACAACGAATTTCACTGCTACTGATTGGGTAAAACAAAGATTGGCGATGGATCAGCCAATATAACATGTCCATGATTCTTGTATGGAAGTTGACAGTTCCCCAGGACCAAACCAACAAAGCAAAAAGGGATTTTAACCTGCAGATATGATGAACATCTTTATTAACTTCTACGGCTAAATTATTTATTACTGTTGCTAACTCAAGGTCTGTTTTCACTTAAAGCAATCCATGCCCTGAATATAAGTAGGAGCTAGCTTAATCTTTAATTATTGTAGAAAATTGACAAGAGCATTTTCACCTTAGGTTTGCAGAGAGAGCGCCGCAAATTTGAAAAACAGTCATCACAAACTATGGTAAGGGGTGCATACACCGTTAGCTTTTCCCCAGTCTTGGTTTTGTATTCCACCCTCCCTTCTCTTCAATCAGAGATGTCACTGTTCCTTGTTCCAATCTTACACTATAAGAGATCAAGGATGATCGTTAAATTACGCGACCATAAAGTTGAAGATCATTTGTAACCTTGTCAGATGACATTGAGCTAAAATTTTATCCGATATTAGATTTGAAAATCGAGAGCTGGAGTCAAGGGATCAAATGTTTAGATCGGTAAAAGTTTGCAAAAACACATTGCCTAGTTATAGCAGAAACAATTAATTTCTTAGAATACTAAGAAGAGAAAACCCATTTGAAATTAAGGATGTTAAAAGTGATATTACTTGGATAGAATTGCAGCCTTTTTCCGCATCCTTTGAACGAAACGGCCACTGTGAAAACTTCTTCCAGCCACATCTGAATGGAAATTTTCCAGTGGGTAAGATACTTTGGTACTTTTTCTATCCTTGTAGAGAGCATATCTGAACACTTGCTGAGCATCAATCTCATTCACACAATCTGTTGCCACAAATACATATCATGGATTAGAATCCATGTGCATACATGGTAATTAATACTTTGTCTATTAAACTTCTGCGTACCCTCAAGATCCAACTCCATCAATTTCAGGTAGGCTCCAGGTTGTAGGAGTTCAACAACAATTCAGTCAGGCTCGGTCAAGTCTCTTTCAATCACATGCACTCGCCGTCCATCCTGTGCAAGAAATACCAAAAATCAAGGCTCGGATCATAATCATAGTAAAAAACAGTAACAGAAATGGATATATTCTTCATTCAGCTAATCAACTTGGAAATACCCTTAAAGAGTTTCACTAATGGAAACACGGATACCTTGCCAAGAGTGTAAGCCAGAGCTGAACCGGCAACTCCAGCACCTACAATAATTATATCACTACTTCCAGCAGACTCTGAATGGCATGCTCCGTTTTGTGAGTTATTCAAACACTCATTTTCTTGACTTTCCATTGAAGAAGCTCTACTCTTCTTCTTTCCTCTTGAACGTGCAAGAAAAGTAGCCCCAAGAGAGAAGCCATCAATGCGCCCAATATACACTGATACACCATCTTAAGATAATTAGAATTGATACTGAAAAAGAAGTGAAGGTTCTTTCTCCCTTGAAGTCTCTTTCTCTTCTGGTGCAAGTTTACTTAACTCTCTGGCTTCTGTTGTGTTATGCATGTTGCAACTAAACGCGAGTCTTTTATAGGAGAAACTTACCAATACTCGTACTTTTTAAGAGGTTACGCCAATGTTCAAATACAAGAAACGAAAATAGAATTGATCTAAAGGGATTCTGCTTGCGTTCAAAATGAAAATCAAAGAATGCTTAAAACAACCGAAAACTTCAAACAATTAATTAGTAGATAGTCAAAAAGGGCAGGCTTGTGACCAAGTAATACTTTTATTGGTCAATGTTAATTTGGTCATATTGGGAATGTAGCTTGAGAGTTTTTAATAATTCGGTGAAATCCAAGTTAAGAATATTTTCAAGGCCTTTGAAACTATGGAATCCAAACAGTTTCAAAGAAAGAAAAAGAAAATACTGCCTATTTCCCCTCGAATAGACAAATTACAGGATTGCTCTGTCTGCAAGTGAACGCTGGTTTGGGTCCCCAATCATGAGCAGTACTTTGTCACTTTTGAGATTTGTTGTTTCGATCTACATTAATATTTAATATTAACACATGACTTATAGTTGATGCGGTCTTTGCAAAAATTCTCTCCACGGGATTTAGACATAACATTGATTTCAGTTTCCCTGATCGTATAATAGAAAAAGTTTGAATTTATTGGCAAAATTTGGGTGAGACGCAACCAATATCTTCATGTTTTGGTTTATTCCTTAATTATTGGAGTAATATAGCATTTGACAAACTGTACGTGGTTTTGTATCAGAATAAGCATTGAAACTGAATACAAGATAATATATGCACTAAATAGTTTTACTTTGGAAGTTGGTATTGCATTAACTTCTGTATATTTTGTTCATACCCTTAGTTTTATAATTTTATCTTGACACAAACATTTCAGGATCCAGATTAGTGAGGTTAGATTTCTTCTAGTTAATTAGCTAGTCTACTTATGTGACGTGAGAGAGAGTGATACAAATAAACTTGTTCTGTATAATGTTAAACTAAAGCAAAATTGGAACTTCAGGTTACAAACATTGGCAGTTCAGACTGTTCTATTTTATCTTCTTGTTTCCTATTCAGAGACTGAGAAAACATACAGAAGTGCGTCTAGAATCCCTTAAGTTAAGATGATTCCTTCTTCGCTTAGGTTTCCTGTCTTTGTCTTATCTTCGTGTTTCCTAATCCCAATAGTATTTCGAAAGCTTTTCAATCAAAGGATGAAAAGAAATACGTGTATTTGTTCTGTATAAATATACGTACGTACAAACAAGCCCTGATACACTACACAGTAGAATACTCAAATCAAATTTTTGTACGTAGAAGACTAGCTAGCAAAGAGTAAGAATAAGAAGAAGATGATGAACGCTGCAGGTTGTGCTGAAACAGGTTGTAGAGATGTCCGGGACATAATTAGACTAAGAAAATTTAAACCATGGGCTGAATCAGACGTCAAATTCCTGAGAAAGCTGAGCGTGACCAATTATTATGATCAAGAGAAGAGTGAACGGCTTTCTTCTTTGGTTTCTGAACGATCAGAAAGCTTTAACGTTTTGCAAGAAGGCAAAGATTTCTGAGAAGCTACCCCTTTGACAAGGAAAGAGAGAGAAACACCATTGAACAGAAAACGAAGAAGTAGCTGAAGAAGATGAAGAAACCGAAGGAGAAAGCTATGAACAACTCTTGTTCTCCTCTGAAAGTTTGTGTGAAGCTCTTTCTCTCATGTACCACTCAGCTCGACGTTCATGATCCGCAGGAAACCATTTATGTTACGCGTAAATTTTGACATTGTCTTTCGTAGGTTTTACTCATTATTTTGAATGACGTTGAATCATATAACGCAAAGGATTTAAGAGCAATAGTAATATACAATTCTGCCATGGATCTGCGAGGTCGTTTATTTCTTTCGTATTTCGTTAATACAATTTTATGATTTTGTCGTAATAATTTTAAGTTGCCAAACGTGAACAGTTCTTTCTGAAGCTTTTTTCTACCAGCTCATGGAAAATAAAAAAGAAAACCCTAATTTTGCAATATCTTTAAGAAAAGTTCAAGTAAGGTACATTATATACCTTGTTCCATTCAACAAAATCTGTGAAATCATTGTCCAAACAAAAAAGTAAGTATCAATCTCATTGGCAATCCATCATAATTTAACAATAAGAACCAGCAGGCATTCATCAAACCAGCAATATCAAATATGTAATTTACAAACTTGTAATGATTCTCCTTGGTTCTGATTGCTTGGAGTTCTTGCATAACTAGTATTAACAAATTAGTTGTTGGTTTTCATCATTGACTCATGCTTGCTCGCCTGGAAAATGGAAGAAAATTGTTGGACATACTGTCCTAGTTTAGTGACACCAGAACCACGCAGCCTTTGTCCTTTCTTTTCTTTTCTTTTATTTTATCTTCAAAGTTTTAGCTGTTGATAACCAGGGTAACAATGAACAATTTTATTTTATTTTTGGTTCATGATTGATTTGTTTTGTATTAGGTTCATGGCAAATGATTTTCTTTGGATCCTTAAAAGAATTAATTAAACTAATTGTCTTTTGAGTTAAAATATTCCCTTGGGAAAGGCAGTATTTTAATTTTTTTCCTTTTTTAAAATTTAGAAAAATATTTATAACAACAAATTTAGAAAAATTAAAGGAAATATTGATGGCTATAATACTATACTTTCGATTGATCCCATTTCAACATACACAATTAAAACATATTGAGGAATGAATAAAAAGGTTCTATTGTAAAAAGAATGTCTATGCGAAGTTCAAATGGAACTTTTTGGACCCAATTTAAGAACAAATCCTGGAAATCCGATTTTAAAAAAAAAGTAAAAAGTCTCAAAGTGTTGCAGAAATTAAATCTCTGTTGCTTCATTTTTTTGTTTCCTTCTGGTAACTAGCTTCTTGGACGTTTATTAATTATCAGATATGGAATTTAGGATTGTTTCTTACTTTATGCAGGGTGTATAAGGATTCAAGATACCAGCAAAGGGCAGATGCATCATTAAGATCGCTGAGAGGTCTTAGAAGATCTCGTAAGACAACAATTTCAGATAAAGCTACAGTCATTCCTCCTCCCGTTAAAGGATGCGGCGTATTAAATGAATCCCCCAGCAAGAGAGCCCCAGGAGTCGGATATGGAGTAGCAAGCATGCTTCTATTGGTTGTTCTTATGCTTCCTTTGCTGATTGCAGACATGAAAGCAGAGTGGAGTTCCGGGGGAATATCAAACAGAATAATTGATGAGATTTGATGAATAAACTAATACAACATTCACATTTCACTCGGTTTACAATTGCACAAACTGAGGAACATATTTCTTATGCATTCGTGATAATATCAAACAGAATATATAGAAATTATATGAAGCAAATGATACATACTTGGGAGCAACCACAGTTTTCAAATAATGAGCCATTTCACCATTAGAAATGCCTGGTACTTTTTGGCCGGGTACATCCACCAAAAAACGAATCTCTGTGCTACTGATTGGATAAAACAAGATTGGGGATGGATCAGCCAGTATAACATCTCCGTGATTTTGGTATGGAAGTTGACAGTTCTCAAGGACCAAACCAACAAAGCAAGAAGGGATTTCAACCTGCAGATGTAACGGGTTCCCAATAATTAGCCTATAGTGCTTAATTATTTATGTTGTTACATTAGCTAACTAAAGGTTCATTTTACATTCAAAGCAATTCATTCCCCGAAAATAAGGAGCTAAAAATTTGTAGCATAATTTTATTAACTATAGGAGAATGACAGAATATCTTAACCTTAGGGTTGCAGAGAGAGGGCCGCAAATTTGAAAAACATCCATCACAGACAATGGTGAGGAGTGCATACACTGACAGCTTTTCAGCAGTCTTGGTTTTGTATTCCACCCCTTTAATAGTACCGTTTTCTTCAATCACAGACATCACTGTTCCTTGTTCCAATCTTACACTGTCACAAATCAAGAAAAAGTATGTAAATTGTATTACTTTGACAGGTAATATTTTAAGATAATTTGTAATCTTCTCATAAGATATTGAGCCAAAAATTTATAGAACAGAGTTGAAAATCCAGAGTTGGAGTCAAGGGATCAATAGCCGAGATTGGTAAAAGTTTGCGTATTTATAGCAGAAACAATTAATTTCTTAGAATATTAGAACAGAAAACCCATTTGAAATTAAGGATGATGAAAGAGATAGTACTTGGATACAGTTGCAGCCTTTTCCCGCATCCTTTGGTTGAATCGGCCATTGTGAAAACTTCTTCCAGCAACATCTGAATGGAAATTGTCCAATGGGTAAGATAATTTGGTACTTTTCCCGTCCTTGTAGAGAGCATATCCAAACACTTGCTGAGGATATCAATCTGGTTCACACAATCTGTTGCCACAAAGACATATCAGGGACTAGAATGCATGTGCATACATGATACTCAGTACTCTTGTCCATTAAACTTTTGCATACCCTCAAGACCCAACTCCATCAGTTTCAGATTGCCTCCTGGTTGCAGGAGTTCACCAACTATTCTGTCAGGCTGAGTTAATTCTCTTTCAATCACATGCACTCGGCGTCCATCCTGTGCAACAAGTAGCAAAAATCAAGGCTCAGATAATCATCATACTCAAAAAGAACAACGGAAATTGATGTATTGTTCATTCAGCTAATCAACATGGAAATAGCCTTAAGGAGTTTCAGTCGGAAGAGCCTACTACCTTGCTAAGAGTGTAAGCCAAAGCTGAACCGGCAACTCCAGCACCTACAATTATTATATCAGTATTTTCAGCAGACTCTGAATGGCATGTTCCATATTCTGAGCTCTTCAAGCACTCATTTCTTTGAACCTCCATAGAAGAGCCACGCTCCTCTTCTTTCCTCTTGAACTTTGGAAGAAAGCAAGCCCCAAGAGAGAAGCCATCAATGCTCCCAATATATACTGATAAACCATCTTAAGAATTTAGATATCAATTATTTAATACCGAAAAGGAAGTAATGGTTCCTTCTTCCTTCCAAATCGCTCTCTCTTCTGGTATATCTTTACTTCTAACTCTGGCTTGTGTTTGTAATATGCATGTTGCAACTAAACGCGTGTCTTTTATAGCCTTAAACATGGGGAAACTTACCAACACTCATACTCTGCATTCCAATTAAGAGGTTATGCCAGTGTTCAAAATACAGGAGAATAATTTGTATTTGATATGAAGGAATTCTGCCAGCGTTCAAAATGAAAAATAATTAAAATTCTTAGTCAATCATAAAAAAGAATAGGAGAATGGAAAATGATCAATGACCAAGTGATGCTGTAATTGGTCAAAAGAGAGTTTGGATATATGTGGGAATGTAGCTTGAGAATTTAATAATAATTCATTAAAATCCAAGTAAATTTAAGAATAATTTCAAGGCCTTTTGAAAGCCAAACAGTTGCATACAAAGGAAAAGAAAACGTTGCCTAATTCCCACAAGTAGACAAATTACAGGATTACTCTGCCTGTTAGTTAAGCTTGCTTTAGGGCAGCAGTCATGAATCACGAGTCAGTACTTAGTCTGAGTAACCTTTGAGATTTTTATGTTTTATTCAGAAAATGGTGTACATTAAGTCATTTCATTAATACTACTAACAGATCTAAAATAAAATTATTAAATATAAAAATTAATAGATGATCTCTCTAAAAGTTAACATTTACCATACTAATAATGAGTATAATACCAAACATAGCTTAAAAATTGAACCGAAATGATTGTTTTAACAAGCAAACTCCGTTAGTTTATCATTTTGTGTTATTTTTTCGTGCATGCTTTGATGCTGATCGAAGTGCTAGTCCAAGGAATTATGTTAAAGTTTTTGATAAACCATTTTCCAAGTCTTGTATTCTTCTTTTTATTCTAAAATGTTTATGGGAAAGGCAACCAATTTTAAGTATTACTTAAAAGAGGAAGACAATCATGCCAGCCATCTCAAAATAACATTTGTCAAGAATTAATAGATCACTCGCATAGCATAAACAGTCTTGAAAAGAATTGAAAAAGTAAAAGAGATGGAGAAGAATACATAAATATAAACTAAACACCTTTTTAATCCTTTTCGAGATTACTATATAGCACTGAATAATCCTTGATTCAATATTTTAGAGTCGAGCGAACAATGTAATATATTATCTAATTATACAAGTTCAAGGACAAGGTTTCCCGACAGGAGGATATAATTGACAGGCAGTATGTAACAAGGAAGCTTTCAGAATACCAAACTCTGAATGTTCAAACATCAATTCTTCCAAATTTCCATTTTTTAAATAGACACTGAATAGCATACATTGCACAATTGTTATTTGAAGGGAATGAAAGTTTCCACCGCATCATCATGCACCACTGGCATATAAACGCGTCCATTCCTTTGCTGCAAGATATCATGAAAAGTAGCACTGTGAACAAGAAGATTTGGCAGACACATCCTTTTTTCTTGTCACCTTATTAATTTTAGTGATTTACAGTTTGAAATGACCAGTTTAACCAAAGTAGCACAATTCAGGGGAGGTTCAAGCATTACCTGTTTCGACAGCTTCTGCCTCATTTGATTTCCAGTGCTTGGCAATGTTCTCGGAGAGAGGATCATCGGGGTTAGGAGCACTCAGAAGTGCTTGAATGCTAGCAGAAAATTGGTGCCAATAATGTCAACATAAGTTTATTTTAGTTCCACAAAATATAAACAGAAAATTTACTAATGAAGCTGTTCAAATTCATCCCCTCGGAAATAAGAAGTATTCTTGCAGCCATCAAATAAGTCCCCTATATAATAGAAATCTCCTATTATAAAATCACAGCTCAAAATACCTCAAAAGTACAGTTCGAATCTGGAGAGCAGGACTCCACTTGTCTTTCAGAATATCGAGACATATCCTTCCAAGCTGCATTAAAAATCTAATTTTATTCGAGGCAAGTAATAGATATCATAAATTATGCAGATCAAAAGATGCAACCTAATAGAAAAGTCAGACACAAAAGATGCAACAACCAACCTTATCAATGTTAGGATGATATATCTTGGTGAGAAATCGGACCTACGACAAGGAAATTATCAGAGTGGTCTCATTTGTAAACATATAGATATAATCACCCTAGAGTAATAACTTTCACACAGACAACACAAACTGCATGACTAGAGCATGATAATAGACAGCATGTATAAACAACTACACAAACTGCATGACTAGAGCACGATAATAGACAGTATATATAAAAAACTGGACATAATCATAGAAGAAGACTGAACAAATGTCTCAAGAAAATGACTCAAACATGGACCACAGTAGTAAAGGGAGATTCTTTGATCCTAGTCACTTCCAATTGAATTTAATTTCAAACTATGTTGAAATCAAAGCCTTCATGTCAGCCAGAGCCCATTCAAATTCCCAGATCACGTGCTTGGGCACCCATTAAAAGTAAAATGGATTCAGAATTTAACATCCTTTCTTATGTTGAAACTAAATTCACAGCCAGAAAAAAGGAATTGACCACATAGGATTATTGCTTGAACTAAAAATCATCAAAGGGCTTAAATTAAAAATCATCAAAATGACAACCCACAGATCATTTCCCATCCAGATTAAATAAGCAGTCGGAGCACCTGCCATATTTATACATCTTGCACCCCATGTTGCAAGTGGATAAGCAGGTTCAATCTCTTGCATGTCCAGTTTTATCTTAGACAAGTTTCACCTGGAAGCACCAAGGACTGCCAACGGAAGTAAATCTTGAATAAACTCAATCTCACTACAATCAGGTTTAAAAGATATTCAGCAAAGAAAACCATTAGTTTCCACCTCATAACCTTAACTCATAAATAAATTTGGATCAGCTTCAAGTCCAATGTGGACCAACAAAAAGAGTCGGGGCCGCTCAGACTTTGATTTGCTTAAATATGAATGAGGAGTATCACCTTGCCAAGGATACGAGTGTTTCAGGGCATAATTTTAATGTTCCACAACAATACAAAAAGACATTTGATTTTTTTTTTAAAGGAACAATCCTGAAAGAGCCAATAACTAAATTCTACAATCCAGCAAGAATTATTGTTGACATCAAGTTGCAGAAAAGAAATTTGCTACTAAATGCAGCATCAAATAACAACATAGCATAAAACATCTCATAAATGATTATATTCAGGTGCAGATTTAAGATGAGAACCAAGCTCTCATATCTTTGGCAATGGGATACTAGACATTACTACAATTTGTGTAGTTCTAAAATTCAATATGATAGAAATAACACTCTAGAAGAAGGATCAAAAACCCAAGTATAATAACAAATAGCAATCTCTCAAAAATGTAAGGCAGTCACAGGCAGATTCAACTCCCTAAATTCAAGTAAAAGTACCTTTGGAGCAGCCATTGGATATTCTTCCGGCAAAAATAGTTCCAACTTGAAAACCCCACCTAAACAAACAATGAAAACAAGAGAATGTGCCATATCACATTATTTAGGAGTACAAAAATATTAGAGCACAAATAAAAGCCAAAAAAGAAACAAGTAAACCAGAGATAATACTTCTCAACAACACAACATATTTTTACCATTGACATTAAATTAAGTGAGTAAACTAAAAGATTGGAAATATTTACTTTATCAAATACATCTTAAAAAACAATTGACATGCATCAAATTTGTATCAACATTTACCACAATCAAAACTGAGATATATCATCATCATATAATAGAAGCAAACATAAGCACATACGAGAACTCAAATAACACAATAAATCAAGAGAATCGCACAATTAATTATATAACAGCAAAATCCTAATTAGTCCAAATAACGGACCACATAACAATTTACCTTCATATGGAGATTGTGTCGGGCCAAGGATCATCACATTAAAATATCTCATATTTTCTTCCGAGGGAGAAGCACTGATTCCCGGTGCTGCATCCACAAATCACCTCAACAGTCATCATCACAGTAAATTCTAACACGTAAAAAGCACATTTTATAACAGTTGAAGTACTACAATATGCACATTTTCAAAAGATTTACTACAAAAAAGATGAAATAACAAATTAGATAAAAATTTCAGAATGAAAAAATAACAAACGAAGGGGAGAAAAAACCAAGCACTTACCTGGTTCACTGAGGAGACGCTGCGTTTCCTGTTTGGATCAACAAAGAAAAAAATCAAATACAAAAAGAAACCATAAGAAAAAACCCTAATTTTTCAATTCAATCATCGCTAAAGCTCTTAATTAACCTTCAGATTCTTCAATTGAGAGATCAAATTCGCAATTGATCAAAACCCATCACTCCATAAACCTAACAACATAATTAGAACATCTAACTCCAAAGGAGCGTTCCCCTTCACCAAAATAATTATCAAAAAAAAAAACATAGAAAATTTGAAGATGGTCTCAAAATTTTTGGGAAACAAACTTAAAGCGATCTGATAAATTGAGAGAGGGATCAAGTGAGAGAGAGGAAGAGAGAGAAACCTTGATGATTCGCCGAGGAAGATTACTGTTGGCCATTTGAAAGATTCGATTTTTTTTTTTTCCCTTCTTGTTGTTGCAGAGAGAGAGAGAGAGAGACAACGCTAATAGGGTTTTCTGACGAGACTATGAACAAAATGGAATAGAATATAAAGAGTTGGAAAGTTATAACAACCAATAATGAATCGAAATGGCGATCGGCTTATTTGACGTCGTTTGTTGTCCTTTCTTATTTATTTTATTTTATTTTAAATTAATTTGCTAAATATGGTTTTGGTATTAATATTAAAATATACCAACATTTAAAAATAAAATTCGTAATAAATAATATTAAATTAGTAGCATATACTACATAATAATATGAAAATTATTAATTAATAAAATTAAATACAACAAAATGATTAATTTAATTTAGCTTGGCTTTAAAGCTAATGTACTTACTTATTGTCACCATAACAAGCAAAAGAACAACATTCACAAAAATCTAATAATTATGTTATTAGGTAGGTTATTATCAAATATCATTAAATAATACAAACTTACATAAATAAAATTAATTTTTTTAAAAAAAAATAGTTAATAAATAATTTTAAATTAAATATTATATAAAAATTAGTATTGAGATGTTGTAATTTTAAAGTTACGGAACGAAATATCACAAATTTAAATAAAATTAAAGTCTAATAAGCACGTATTGAATAAAATAAAATTAGGGTTAGTATATTTGTATTTAAAAATATAGTAATGGAAAGAAATTGTTAATTGGGGAAATTAAGGTTGGGTAATGGGTATTAGAATTGGCGTGGCGTGGCGCGAGAGATAACGAGAGTTGGCTGGCTTGGCGTTGTTATAACGCAAGCAGCCTTTGGGTTTGGCGAGTTTTGGCCCACATGAGATATTGTAACATCATAAGATTTAAACATTGATGCTATTTTTAAATAGGAGGTGGGTGGGGAGAAATTATACCCTCACACCGCCGCCGCCGCTGCCGCCATGTAAGCAAGCTAAGGCCTCAAAGTATTTCTCAATTGATCAATGCTAGTATATATATATATATAGTTCATTTAATTTCATGCGAGAGATTATATAAAATTGGAGTTGTTACAATTACCCATGAGATGTTAATAAATGTTTTATTAAAGCTGGCAAAAGCTTAATGATGAGATGAATACATTAATTAATTAAACAGCGACATTAGAACCCCAATTCTCGGAGAACTTGAGGGCACCCTGCAACTGCTTCATTCCTCATGAATCCAAGCGCATTTGCATGGCGAACTGACCCAGCCATTCCCACATTTTTGCTCAGAACAATCCTAGCACGGCTCAGTCCGCTTATTATCTGGTTGCACTCCGGCTTAGGACTCTTCACCAAAACAATTTCGCAAATCAATTCAGCATGACCACTCTGCGCAGAGATATTATAAGCTCCGTTCTTGTCAGTTAAAACCTCGTGGGAATACACCACGTGGCCGTCATCACGTTTTCTGCATTGCAAGGAAACGGTGGCGTTATCAACGGGTTCGCTCAGCTTGGTCTCGAACATGACGCGACATGTGTCGCAATACACCTTGCCTTCGACGTACAAGGCTTCATTGCTGTTGGCGGCTGCGGAGCAGAGGAGGGAAAAGAAGCAGATGGCCGTGGCAACCACCGCTGCAAATTGAATAGCTTTTGCCATCTTTATTTATATTATATTATACTCCTCCTCCTCCTCGGTGACAATTATGAGAGAGCTCGAGCTTGGAAGGTTTAAGTTCAAGCAGCCCATTTTTATATCAAAATATAGGGATGAAGCAGTTTTTTTTGTGCGGTTTTTATTAGTCTTTTTTTCTATTTTCGTGGCTTGTTTTAAAGAGAAGAGAAAGACTCGTTCAACATTCTTTATTATTTGTTTCAACCATTCCGAAGGAGTGGCTGGTTTTTATTATTATTCCTTATTCTCTATCATTAGCGGGAAAGAAAAAAATAAAATAAAAGTAATTATTTAAGGACAATGAAAGCAGGAGTTGGGTTAAGTAGTTTGTTTTTTCTGCTTCCCTTGTTTTTCTACTCTTCTGTCTTCAATAGAAGATTGGCAGCTTCACTCTCTGATCCAAAACCCCGCCTTAAACCCCAAACTCTTACCATAATTGGACCCGCAACGCTATCGGGTCACGTATCAATTTCCGGGTCTAAGAATTCTTCTCTTTTTCTCCTCGCTCCCACTCTGTTATGTTCAAACTCTTCTCCGCTTCAATACGTGCCCACTAACTTGACAGATACCAAAGCAATAGTTTCGATTTTTAGCTCATTAGGTGCCGAGGTTGAGGTTAACGTCAGAAAAAATGATATATTAGTTAATAGTGATTGTGTTTGGAGGAGATGAAGAAATTTCGAGGTGGGTTTTTTGTGATTGGGCCATTGTTGGCCCCCTTTGGTTGAACTGTGGTGGGTGTGACGAGAGACCTGTACATTCGCGGGTTAAGAGCTCTCGGGGCAGTGGTTGAGATAACATAAGTGTTCTTTATTTTTTCATTTTTAAGCTCATGCCAGTATTATGCTGAGGATCATATCATTTTCTGATACTAGTATGTTATGAAGTTGTTTACTTGAAAACGTTTCCTGTCTAGCTACTGATCGGGAGATGTGGAAATGATATGTAAATGAACAAGTTAAGAATTTGCTTTGTCGTGATATATCCATGAGTACAGGAACTATGAGGCAGTATAGATTAAATTGGAATTGTACGGAATGGTTTAGAGACAATCAAAGAGTAAAATTTGAGAGTGAGGAAGTAATACTGGGTTGAAAAATAAGAAGGATGTATGTTCCTATTGTTATAACTTATATGTAATTATTTGTTAGGTTGATGACAAATTGATAATGTGATTATTCACTGTATTGGAGGATCTAGATTGACATTAAGCATCACTGTTGTTACGTATTGGCTTCCGCGATTAGAACATAACCGTACTTTACGGTGTGGATGTGTGGCTTTTAGAATGTTTTCTAAACAGTTTCTGTTCTCTAGGAACAGATATCATGCAAATTATTGTGTTTTTTAATTGTAAGCAGAAAAAAAGGGACACTAAAGTTTTGCATGATAACAGGTGACGAGAAAACTGTTGAGAGGTTTTGGTGCCAAAGAAACACCTTGATCTTCTCTGTTTTAATGAGCAGAGCAACATATTTAAATTTAATAGGCTTTCACTATAGTCTAAGCACCAAGGAGCTAACTGATAAACTTCATAAAAATTGGTCATTAATCAGATTATGGCTCAAGTTGACATATTTCTTTTTGCAAAAAATGTTATTCGCCTAGAATCGGTAATGGTATAACTTGACTTGTGCTTGTCTGGTTTATTCTTAATATGATCAAAGATTCTATAAACATGCAAGAAAAAGTGGGGTTCTGGCAAGAATATAACCTGATTGTTTGAAATTTACAAGCTGACTGAATATGTGAGGAGCAGACTGAAAGTTATATATTCTTCGACATTAAAGGGATGGGAAAGTGCTGGCACATGCTGCAAATGGCAGAGGATTGGTTGGGGGGAGTTTCCACCTTGATTTCCTTAGCGTTGGGGCAACTGAAACTCTTATGATGGCTGCTTCTATGGCTGATGGAGTTGCCGTGCTTTCAAATGTAGCTAAAGTATGACATGATATATATTTCGCAGCACCTTTTACTTTCTCGTTGTGAGGATGAAGGGGCCTTTAGTATTCTCTTGTCTGATGGAATTATTTGAGTTATTGAAGTGAATTCTTCCCGCAAATTTTCACCACCGGAACTGTAGGTGATTGATATCAATTGCATGGTTATGATTGTCATGTGACACCAGATAAAATCGAAGCAGGCACCTTTATACTTGCTGCAGCAATCACTCGCTCACACATCTCAATAACACCTGTCATTCTTTCCCACTTAGCGTGTCTGATTGACCAACTGACATTTGCTGGTTGCAAAATTACACAAAGTAATCATGACACCCAGAAGGTAAGGAGAATTTCACGTTCTTTTGTTTTCATTTTTTTCCACTGGCTGCTCGAGGCATGATAACTGATTGGTATTCCAGGTTTCAGCAATCCGAGAAAGTGCTCGTGAGAATTTGCAAGGTTTTGATGTCAAGACAAGTCCATTTCCTTCCTGGGTTTCCTACGGATCTCCAACCTCAAACAATAGCATTACTCACTACATGCAGTGGTTCAAGTATTCTGGAGGAATCTGTGTTCGAAAAATGCATGGGCCATGGTATGTGGTAAATTGATCAAATACAATATGGCATCAAATACTTATTTTCACCTTAACTTTTTAATCGTTATATTTTATTCTTTTTGCCACAAGGATTTGCAAAAGAGGGCACATTATTTTTCATTTTTATCGCCACTGTTTGGTTCATTGGTTCACTGGAAAGTAGATTTCTTTCAAGCTGTATGATTTTTATAAATATCCGTCATTTGTTTTGTGTGTATGTGTTTCTGCGTGGTGCTTGATGCATTATCGATAAATTGTGGAACTAAGCAATGGTCACATTAGTCACAATGTGAAACTGGACAATGTTTTTCTACTTTGAAATGTATCGGTGTTCCAAATTTGTTTCCCTTTTGCTTTCTCAAAAGCATGTGGTCCTGCATTTAGTTCATTATCTGCACTGGCTTCATACATGTCTAATTTTTGTGCTTTCATTTGGATAGTAATTGCAGAAGCTTGGAGCAAAAATTCAGGTCTGTGGGAGAACTGCACTGGTTTTTGGGAGAGAGAAAGGAAGGTACACTTGCTTCCACAGTGAAATTTTAGATATTATAACTACTTAAAATTAAATTTGATTGTGCTAATCCCTTCGAATTCTTTTGCCAGTGTCTTCTATGGTTCTTGGCTTAGTGCTTCTGACTTGAGAGGTGGGGTGTCCCTGGTATTAGCTGGATTGGCTGTAGATGGAACTACTGAGATCAGTGACATTGCTCATATTGACTGTGGTTATGAGAACATAGATACCAAGCTTCAGCTTTTGGGAGCTGATATCAAAAGATCAATTGCCATGGCCTATCCGCTGCGGCAATTATGATATTCGTTTCTATAACGTTGCATACTCAGTTAGAGATCATTTATTCCCATTACCATCTAACCCCATTTTTTCTGTCCTAAAGATTCTCTCCCCTCTAAATCCCATATCCTGTGGTGTGATTGGGGATCCATTTCCGATCTTCTAGTACAACGATGGTGGACTCTTTATCAGCTAAACCATTTTTCACCGGCTAACCACTTACCTATTGCTTACCTTTAGAATGTATTTAGAAGGCAGGTTTCATATCCATTCAACGTACTCGATTTGAAGTTTGCCATCGTGAAGAGAAGCAACGGCCGATGTCATATAGCTGCATTGTTTTCTCCCTTTCTCAAATAGAAAAGCCAATGTAAATTTTGCTAGTGTAGAAAGGGGCAACTTATCAGATTTGTACCGGCACATGTCTTGTAATTTTCTCAATCGTTCTTTTTACCGGCACATGTCTTGTAATATTCTCAATCGTTCTTTTTTTGTACTCATTTCTCTTTCTATTATACTAATATTAAATGAAAGTGTATCATTAATGTAAGTTAGAAGTCATCAAGTCATGAAGTTGAAAATTTTCTGGTTTTCAACATTTTACAGGTAGCTCTTCTGTTGATGCTCCGCTTCTTCTATTTCTTTTACCTTCTGGGATTTCATTTCCTTTTCAATGGGAGCATCATCCTGTTCAGCTATCTTGTTGTGAAGCAATTTGACAAGGCCTTAGAGTGTAACTTCAGGATCATTGCTCTTCATAAGCTCTCCTGCAACTTCTGCCGGGGTGACTTGAACTTTTATGTCTTTCAATCTCCCTGAAGAGTTTGTGTGGGCAAATCTCCGGATAACTGAAGGCTGATTGCCTGAACGCTGAGAAGTTGCAATATGACCTGTGAATCTACATGTCAATTTGACCAGGTCATAGCAAAGCTGGGTCAAGTCTATTTTTGTGGTTTGTAGTGAAAACAATGATGCGTTCGTCGGCTATGCATGACCAAAGCCCATCAATGACGTTCAGGAGTCCTGACAGTGTCACCTGTTGATATGCCAAGAAGTCAATTTAATATGAAGAGGTAAAAAAGATTTAAAACAAAGCCTTAGTAAACTTGCAATCTTGCTATGCAATTATACTGACTTGATTTCGATTGTTATTTCCTAATTCTTCTCTGATTTTCGATTTAGTAGCTTGATACTACAGTCTATATCCTCGACAACAATTATGGATCGTCGTGAGATGCCAAACCAGATTGATAACTCGGAATCGGATTCGAAACCTGATAGATCCATATCAAATAGGTCATATAAATTTATGTGATTCGCTAAGGCTGCAATTAAGCTTGATTTGCCAGTGCCTGAAGGGCCATGCAACAAGTACCCGCATTAACAGGCTCTCCCAAATTTTCTGAGAGCCTGCACGAAGTTTGTCAAATCATCCAACACAGCTTTCTTAAGCTCCAAATCCATTGCAAGAGTTTGGACAGTCATTGGATCCTGATCAAAAGTGAGTTCATATGCATCCCAATTTCTGTAGGCAGCCGGTTGCAGCTTTATCACCTTGTTTTTTTCCTTTCTGGCCTTTGATCGCTCCACAATATATGGCAAGTACTCATTCAATATCTTCTCTTCGTGTTTCCTGTGAAATGTTAGCTCGTATAATTGTTTTTCCTCTCTTGTATTATTGGACCTCTCAACTTGTCTGCAAATCAATTTCCCCCTTAATTGTACATTTCTGAAAGCATTAGCAATCTTTTGGTCTTTGTCTACAGCAATTGCTAGTTTCTTCTCCTGCTCAGCCTTATATACTTTCACTCGGTTAACAGAAGGGGTCATTTTACTGCCTAAAATGTCATGAGCGGCATCAAACACTTGGTTGTGAATGTTCCCTTCAAATTCGTCTACAAAACAGTAGACTTAGAAGAGAAACGATGAGAAAGGTTGAAGAGATTGGAGAATACGAAGTTTCGGACACCATAAGGGAGGAAAACGTTGGCAAGGTTTTGCACATGCATTACTGTAGCTGCAAGAGAGGCTACCTCAGGCAGAACGACCGTTACATTGTGCCTTTTTGTTGGGACAGCATTTTCCTGGGGGAAAAGGAGGGGTTTTGTCTAGTTAATACTGGACACTTCAGAAATTGTATGCAAATTTTGCTAAGCCTGTTTTGCTTCCAAATTTGAGCCTCAAAATAAGTTTTTGTATCAGAAACTCTTTTGAATGTTAGATAAGCCTATGTCTCTCCTGTTCTTAAATTGACTCTTACCTTCACATTTCCGGAGAAACTTCCAAGTGATATTTTGAAACAAGATCTAGACTTTTCTAGTTTGACTAATCCATATTCTACATCAACCTAACAGGGGAAAACATTACGTTTTTCATTTCCTTTCCACACCCTTTCAGTTCATCAAACTTTGAACTGTTAGCTTGATTTTCAAGATGGCATGCCTCAACATACAGATATATAATCAAACATCTATATCAGAAGAAGCTATTTGCTAAATTGATTTTTATAATTGAAAATAAATTTCTACAGATTTCTCTTGTACACGAGTAAGACAAGTTGCCAATATGGCCTCCAAATTATCCCAAACCAAAGAAGCATAAAAAAATGGACTTTCCATATTGTTCTTAGTCATTTATCTTCTAAATCCTCTCCCTCTCATTCCTCTTCCTCTCCGTACCCCTCTCATCATCAATGGTCTTCCCCTTCTCTCTTCTTTCTGTTCTTGGAATTCAATATCCTGAGAAGTTTTGGGCTCATCCGGTTCAAATTTCCTCTTGTAAAGGAAATCGACAAGGCCTTGCAGGGAAACTTGGGCATCATTACTCTTCATAATCTCTCCTGCAACTTCTGCCGGGGTGACTTCAACCTCCTGTATAAGTTCTTCAATCTCTTCAAAGAGTGTGTGATGGAAAATTCCCAAATAATTTACGGCCAGTTGCTTAAATACAGAAAATGTACAATATGACAAATGAATATGCATGTCCATTCGACCAGGTCTTAGCAAAGCTGAGTCAAGACTTTCTTTGTAATTTGTGGTTAAAACAATGATTCGTTCACTTCCAAGACATGACCAAACTCCATCGATGACATTGAGGAGCCCTGAAAGTGTCACCTGGTAAAAGGATGAGAACAAACGAATATATCAGATCAATATTACATATGAAACTTGGAAAGTCAAGCAACATTATACTAACATGATTTTGATTATCATTCTCTAATTCATGTTCTGATTCTCGGTTTTGTAGCTTGATGGCGCAGTCAATATCCTCGAAAACAATCATAGATCGTCTGGATATGCCACACCACATTGACCTTAAATCAGAATTCTCAAAACCTGTTAAGTCCAAGTTGTAAATGTCGTAGTTTAGGTAATTTGCCATGGCTGCAATTAAGCTTGACTTGCCCGAGCCGGGAGGACCATATAACAAGTACCCGCGTTTCCAAGCTCTGCCTATCCTTCGGTAGAATTCCTTTGCATTCATGAAGGTGTTCAAATCGTCCAACACTGCTTTCTTAAGCTCTGGATTCAGTGCAAGATTCTTGAAGGTCATTGGGTGATCAAACGTGTTTTCACATGAAAGCCAGCTGCGATAATCAACTGAGTGGAGCTTTATTACCTTGTTTTCTTCTTTAGTTGCTTCAAATTGCTCCAAAAGGTATGGGAAGTACCCATTCAATACTGTCTCTTTGTGTTTCTTGTGAAATGTTACTTCATATGATCTTGTTTCCTCTGTAGTATTATTAGCCTTTTCAAAATATCTACAAACCAGTCTCCACCTTAGTTGAACATTTCTGAAAACATCAACTATTTGTTCACCTTTATCTACTGCAATTGCCAGTCTCTTTTCCTCCTCAGCCTTGCTCACTCTCACTCTGCGAACAGATCGAGTCACTTTGTTGCCTAAATAGATATGAGCAGCCTCAAAAATTTGGTTACGTATGTTTACTTGAAATTCGTCAATAACAATAGTCATTTGAGAAGAGAAATGATGAGAAAGGTTGCAGAGACCTGAGAAGAGGAACTTTCGGACACTATTAGGGATGAAAACACTGGCAACGTTTTGTATAAGCATTACAGAGGCCGCTAAAGAGGCTGCAGTGGATAGAACTGTTGTTGCATTGGGTGTATTTCTTTGGGACAACATTTTTCAGGACTTGATAAAAGAGGGTTTCAAAGCAAATACACAAAGACAGAGCGGAGTTGTTGAGAAAACTTTTACTCAAGTATTGCCTAGAGAGCAAGCTATCAGGACACTTGAACAAAAGGAATATACATTCTCAATCAATGCCTAGCTACAACAGGCTTTATAGTAGAAAGCCTTGGAAATTATGGCGACCATTCAAAAACAACTGGTCTTTGATTTGACTGTCAACTCTGGTATACTAAGGGAATCTTAATTTCTGTTCAAAATGGTAACTTTTCTAATTCCAAAGTCAATTGCTTGAACAACCAGTGATGACCGATCCCAAGCCAGAAATTCAATGAAGAAACAGATTACAAAAAATATAAAGAAGAGTCCCAATCTGGATTTTGAAACCATAATCCAGAACCCAATCTGAAACTAATATTAAAAAAAAAAAAATACCCACTACATCTCACAGAACAAAGCAATTAAAATCCACAAAATGATGTAGCAATCAAAACCAAGAAAGTAAGCAAATCATATAGCCGGTAACGTCATACGCACAAAACTAGAACACTCACAAAAAAACAAGTGAAATGTCAATAAAAGTTCGAACGTGTAATTGGGCAGGGAGAGATCATCAATATAATATGCAAGAGAGATGGATAAACGATAATTAATTGAACAAAACTGATGAATTTTTCTATAAAATCAACGATGATTAATTAATTACACAGAATCAAGACCACTCAACTGAACCCTAAACCTGTAATTACTATTACTTTCTAAATTTGTATACAAAAAATAAGTTTTTCTCTAAATATAAAAGTTTTTCTATCATCTATTATTTACCCGGAAACAAAAAAAAAATGAACCTCGATCAACAGTTTAATCTTCACCGGCCAAAGTCAATCAACAGTTTAGCAAAGAACTAACAAATTTATCCTCCTCGAGCCTTTGCAAAACCTTCTTTCTTACCTCCTCCAACGCCGCCTTTATCGCTACCAACTCCTCCACACTCCGACACCCTTTCATTTTTTCCTCCAAACCCACCAAGAACCCGCAATATTCCGTTTCAGTTTGACCATTTTTGACACCCTCTTGTCCACTGTTTCCTCCGTTTAAGAATTTCTCAATAACCGCGTCAAATAAAGGCGACCCATGAACAAACGGGTTGCCCGCTGGCGAGAAAAAAGAACGACGATTTCCCCACCGGTGCTGTCGGCGTACTCCTGGGCTTTCTTGAAAAGACCTTGGCGTCGTTTTGAGAAAGTAACCATTCTCCCTTTTTGTTTCTCAATCTTCTTAATTTCGATTTTGAGTTTTCCGTTTCCAACCGGAGGACCCATTACGGAGACAAAGCGCGGCAAGTGAAACTAAGAGTAATGAGATCAGCGAGCTAAAAATAGAATTGCAGAGCAGAGAAGGTAGTCTGTATAACTTTCACAAGCAGAGAGAAAGATTGCAGAAGATTTTCTTGACTTGGGAGTTTGAGTGGCGGTAAGAATTTAGCGCGTTAAGTCATAAACGAGAGAACTGGCTTTCTTGCGCCCACTCGGCAATAGCAAATTTGAAAACTTAACCAAGTTTGAGACACACTTAGAGAAAGTGAAATAACCACCAAAATTTCAAATTGTAAAATTAACCAAACTTGCACCACAAAGACTAATTTAACCTCAGATGAAAAACTAGTATGTAATTAAACGTGCACTATCTCATTAAAATATTATTTTTCTAGTATAGTATGATTCTTATCGTCTATTTTCTTTTTATATGCAAAAGAGCAAGAAGATGTATAAATGGTTGATTGTTGAGCTAAGTTTAGAGTGGGTACAATTGAACTTCAAATCGAACTAAAATTATTTATTTTAATTTGGCTCAAACTGAATTAAATAGATAATAAAATACAAATTAAACCAAGTCGACATTTACAAGTTTAGTTTAATTTGATCTAAATTTTTTTTAAAAAAATAGTTTGTAGGTTTGATTTGTTTGATTTTTTTAAAATCAAAATTAAAATAATACATTTTCAAACTAGACTAAATTATTGGTTGGATTCGTTTTGGTTTTGCCCATCCTGATTTAAGTCATTCAACAAAATTAATTTGGCTAGAGTAATTTCTTAAGCAAAGACTCCACATGATGTGAGAAAACTCCATCTACTCCCTCAGGCTTCAATGTAATTACATGTAATTTCAATTTCAATTGTTTTGGTTTCAGTCACTGACTGCTAGAGTTAATGATCATTATTATTCGGGGGGGAATAAATTGGATTTTAAATTTGTCCCCCAATAGATGTATTTATGGTATCAATATCACCTTATAATTTTTATTTTTCATTGTTTATTTTAAAAAAAAATTATAATCATATCATATCATATGATGTATGATCAAATCAAGCTAGAATACTTGCTACGCACAAGCCAAAATCAAATATATTGTGATTATTAAATTGTGGTCAGTAAACCATCAAGTAATTTAATGACTACTCGTTGTTAATTAATTAGGATAAATCACTAATCAAAATCAGTTAGATATACAAATAATATTTAGTGACATTTCAACAGCCAAAGAACGTCATATTGCATAAACATTATTGGATGTTTCAATTCAATGTATGAGAATTAAGAGCCTGTAATATAATTAATAATAATAATAATAATTATTATTATTATTATTATTATTATTATTATTATTATTATTATTATTATTGTAATAAACAAAAGGTGTATATTTAATAATAATTAAAATATTTTATAAATAATAAACAAAGATAGCGTATTACTCGTTTGATTAAGATAATTAAAAAAAAAATCAATTTGATAGATAAGTAACAATTTTGATTCTTTCTTTTAAGCATTTAAGTAACCAGGAATAAATGAAACGGTGTATAAATATCCAAGTTCACGTGATCATTTGTTGCATCGCAGTAGCCAGTCTTTCTCTTTTAGCTCCCTAGCTTCTAAAAGATTTTGCATGGAGAACTCTCAAAATCCTTGCGTTGTAATGGAAGAGCAAAGCAAGCTGGAGGATCAAGAAGAACTCTTGACCCATCTTCCTAAAATAAAATACTACCACGATGGTTTTTTTCTTTATCAATATGAAGGATTTTGGGTTCCATCTGTGTGCATTCGTGGCTTCATCTCTTATCCGAAATCAGGCACCACTTGGCTCAAAGCCCTCACATTTTCCATAGTCAACCGTTTTCGTTATGCATTAGAAAATAGTCCCTTGCTTACCACTTCTCCTCATGAGCTTGTACCTTTCTTTGAGTTTGACCTATATCGAAACAATCAATCACCAAACCTTGAACACTTTCCTACACCTAGAATTTTCTCAACGCATGCCCCATTACTTCCTTGCCACCTTCAATTCTCGATTCAAATTGTCGTATTGTTTACATTTGTAGGAACCCATTGGACCAGTTCATCTCGCAGTGGCAATTCGTACCTAGACTTGAGGATTTGGAGCCATCTCAACATCTAGTTGAAGGTTTTGAGAGAACTTGCCAGGGAATCCAATCTTTTGGACCCTTTTGGGAACATACGTTGGATTACTGGAAAGCCAGCTTAGAACAACCAGATAAGTTCTTGTTCTTGAAATATGAAGATCTCAAGGAGGATATCATATTTTACATTAAGAGATTGGCTGATTTCTTGGGATGTTCATTCTCCAAGGACGAAGAGTCTCAATGGGTGATTGAAGGAATATCAAAGTTGTGTAGTTTTGATTACATCAAGGATTTGGAGGTAAGCAAGACTGCGGGGACTAAAAATTCTCTCTTCTTTAGAAAAGGGAAGGCTGGAGATTGGAAAAATTATTTAACCCCTTCAATGTCTGAACGTTTGGAGAAAATAATTGAAGAAAAGTTGGCTGGCTCTGGTCTCACCTTTAAAACTTCATAGGAGTAATGAAAATGAAATAATATGGAGTGAAGCTGGCCCCTGCTTCTTCAATATCTGTTCGTCAATAAACTTTTTCATGTGAGTTTTCATTGTTATTTTTATTTTTATTTTTTGGGTGGGTGGGGGAAGCTAAATAAATGGGTCGTAATAATAAAAATAAGATCAATGTATCTGTACAAGTTGTTTGAATAAAAACTTTATTTGTTGGTGTAAGCTGGTTTTAACAGAAGTCGATTATGTTGCGAGAGATTCTTAGGTAAAATAATTTATCACTTTGTTATACCGATATAGTGAGATAATCTAATTAATAAGAGATGAAAAATGATAAGATAGTGATAAATGCAAAAAGTCAAAAAGAGTTTCACAATTAAATTATTTTTTATTTGATTTATTTTTTAAATTTTTTGTATTTACCACCTATCTTATCTGTGATTTTTTTTATCACTAATTGAATGATCCTACTAAATTATTATATAACGTAGTGTGACTGTCCTACCTAAAACTCTCACACAACGAGAGTATATAATTTTTATAGCTAAATTCTTAATTCTTTAATTGTAACGTCTACTTTTCTAAAGTATATATATTATTTAGTTATGTATAGATAATTGATATTTTATTTTATGTGGAGTTATGAGTAAATATTTTCACGAAATCTTATTGTTAAATAGTGTGTAAACAGTATTATAAATAGTACTAAGAACACGGACAGAACTGGCCATCGAGAGAGAGCCAACCTAACACCCGAGTGGTAAACAGTGAATAACCTTATGATCAGTCATGCCAAGTCAGAAACTTAACGTTCAAAGAGCGCCTAATGACCAGAAACTTGGCGCCCAAGGAGCGCCAAGCTAGCGACCAAGCAGCCTATTGTAATTATAAATATTTTTGTCCTTTCGGGCTAGGGTTTTGGGGCAGCCCTCTGAAATTTTCGAACTTATCTTATACGCAGCTTTTTTGAGTTTAATAGGGTTATTTTTCTTCTTAATTTTTTTGTGAGAGAAATTAATTTAATTTTTAGAAATCAAAATTTACTTAATTGTGTCTCTTGAATGTCTCTCATAAAAAATCTATTATCATTTCTTCTTTTTTAACATCCTTTAAAGTTAAGGTGCTTAAATTAATTGATTGTGATCGTTATATAATTAAGTATACTATATTTTTAAAAGAATTACAATAAATATATGTAAATGTTTGTCAATATTTGAAAAGTAATTTAATTTATGTATAGTTATACAAATATTGATATTGTGCAAGTATTTATTCATGAATAATTATGTTATTTGCAATTATGTGAATATATTTAGTATATATTTTCGTACAAGTATTGAAATTATATAACTGATTATTTATGCATAATTATGTGAACATCTGGATATGATTTAATGTTGATGTGTCATTTACAAGCATTGTTTGTTAATATAAAGTATGGACATCAGCGTATCATTATAAGAAAAAGAAAATGTTATTTTATAAGAAAGTTTCATAAAAGCTAAAATTTATGTTTTTTTAGATATTCGACTTTGTTACTTGTTCAATAAACAATTATAAGTTATATGAAATCTTTATAAGTGATCATTCCATCAGATTTTGTATTATTGTCAAGTATTATTAGTGTTCTTATAATATGAGAGTGATCTTTGGGGTACCCTTAAATATTTATTTTTTTCTATTCATGTGACGATGCATTTGTGCATGTAAGATAACTCACTGTTGATCATGATGAAAAAGTGACTCTTTAAGTATGTATGTTAATTGTTTTTGAAATTATATATATAATTTGCGCTTATTCCAATACGATATATCATCGACGGGTGACATTGACTTAATCAGTAATAAGTGAAATCTTATTAAGTAATAATTGAATAAAAATATTTTTAGTAAATTTTTTTTAAAAAATTTGTAATCGTTTTAATGTTATCAAACTTTTAAAATAACTATAATTTTTATCTCATAACATATCATGTGCATATATTGCATATAAGTAAATATATATTTTAGTATATTAAAAATGAGTATATTTGTTGAACTTAAAAATTATTATAATTTATTAATTCCATATAAACAAAGATTTGTGTGCGGATAGAGAATGAATTTGGCTAAACTTATGCTTATCCCTTGATTCTTTAGGATTTAGGATTTCTCTAAGTTTTCATGATTATATTATTGGACTACGTGAATTCTTTTTTAGAACTATTCTTATTAATAATTATACCAATAACTAATTGTTTTATTTATAAGATTTTTAATAAGTATTGAATTATCTTTTAGTCATGTGTTTTTGTTGAGCCTTATTCCAACCTCGAGAATTGGGGCAATTACGTTAATGGCTACCAACTTTCATTAATTAGAGTATTTACTTTTTTAATCACATAGAAGTCAATACCAATAGGCCCATGTAACGTGAGAAATTTTAAAAAAAGAAATCAAATCTTGGGATATCTAATTTTTAAATATATAGTATCGTAGTTTAATATAAATGCTTGTATGATTGACCGAGTCCATTTAAATTTCCAATTATTACGTAAACAATAATTTATGTATGGCCAATTTACTCTAATTATTGAGGAAAAAAAAAAGTGAACGTGAAGGGTTAGGTTGTTGATTTATATGTAAATTAATATAATTTTAGTCCATTCATTGGAAGGCGATTGATTTCAAAGATACTTTCATTTTCGAGAGACAGAGAGAGAGAGAGACTTTGATTTGTTTCTGAGGAGTGTTTGATATTTCCATTAAATAATTGAGGTAAACTGGCCAGTCTAGAAATTTCAAATCACTGTTCAATTGCTGACCATTTGTTTATATTGTTAAATTTAAGGACCGCTCGAACCCTCTTCTTTATTGTTTTTGTGAAACCAAATCTTATACAAAGAAATTGAACAACTTTATGATAATTTTCATTACTGAAGTTTATGTAAAATTAAATGAGCACCATATTGTGGTTGAATAGTTGTAACTGGAAAAGGAGCATGAGCATAAGATGGAGACAGCTCAAAGCAAAAGCTCTGTAAAACTAATGCCAAAGCCATTTTGGCTTCTAACAGAGCAAAATTTTGTCCAATGCATATTCTGGGACACCCCATCCGAAGGGGAAGGAGGAAAGCTGATTCTTAGTTGCTTTTGAAACTCCTTCAGAAAATCTCTCTGGTTTAAACTCAGTTACATCTTCACCCCAAAGTTGAGGATCATGGTGAATGAATATCATTGGCAAAGAAAGTTGCACTCCAGCTGATAATGTTAAGTTTCCAAGCTCCATTTCATTAGTAAGAGTTCGAACAAGTGTGTCTCCTGGTGGGTATAAACTAAGAACCTCGTACAAAATCATATTTACCTGTGGCATTGGAAATTAGATTCAATATGATTTATACCCATTATAAGGCGAGATGAGAGTCAATTATGTAACAGTAAAGACAATACTTAAGGGTCAGTATCTTTCATTTACTCTTACTCGATTTTAGCCTAATCACAAGCAGATCTATTCTGATTTAGAAATGAGTTAGGATCCTCTTTTTCTATGAGGTTATCTAATAAGAATTTTTTGGCAAGTTCACATTTTTATTCATGCATGTATAATCAAAATGTCAACATTCAATCACAAATGTGTATTTGCACGGATAAAAATCCAAGTTAGGAGGTTATCCTAGTCCCTGAATAATAGGTTGGATCTCTCTGGAAGGCGGTTTCTTGATGAACTTACGAAATTTCAAGAAAGTCTTGAATGTTGTTATATTTTCACAAATCTGAAGGCGGGTGAATGAAATATTTCTTACTTTAGAGTATAAGGAGAGCAGTACAGTACTTACCACTTTAAGGTAATTTATCCCGTCGAAACCTGGTTTGCTGTTACCAAAATCTTGAAGAACTTCTTCTCTAGCTCTTGTTTGCCAATTCATGTGCTTTACTCAATAACACCATTGCCCAAGCATCCTTAATAGTCATTCCAAATTTCTTGTCGTTACCATGTTCCTGAATCTCTCTGAAACTGGATTCCATAAGAATACCTAGCAGATCATGGTTCGAGACTCCATGGTCCTCTTTCATCGCCATCTCTCTCATAATCTTTAATGAAGCTTCAACTTCCTTGTCAATTTTCTCAATCTTCCTGTTAATTTTAGTTGGTAAACCTTTTTCCCGGAAAGTAAACCGACTGTGTTAATTGTTTTGCAAGACTTGCTAGTTCATTTTGGAGTTCAAATATTCTGCTTCCTTCTTCATAGTTGCTTCCGAATGCTGTTCGAGAAATCACATCACTTGTCAAATTTACAAGAAATGGCCGTACATCCAACTCACAGGATCCCTCCACAGAAACCAATTTCTCCCATTCGGTAATCATCTCACTACAACTCTGATAGAACGCTGATAACATTTGCTGTTACATAATTTTTCTATGTTCAGTCCATTTCTGACCCTCAGAATTTCCAAGACCAGGTGCCAGTTTCCGAACCAGCGAATTTGTAGGTGGCTTCTGACAATCAATGAACTTGCTAAATAATTCCCTTATTTGTTCAGTCTCCATGATATTCACTCTTGGAATCGGACCAAACCATATAAAAGAACATTTGCCTGCATTTATATATTATTGTGAACGATCAATTTGAGAAATGAACGATCAAATCTCCGAAGGAAAACTTGTAAGAATTTCCCCTAAGACCTTGCTGTCTCGGCAATCTCTCAAGTTTTTTTTGGCTTCAACCACACCCAGTTCAATATTCTCCATGCACAAACATTACTTTCTATTAACTAATTGTATATGCAAGTATTTAAAGTACAAACATTATTTTAAACTAATTATATATGCTCTACAATCTCTAGCTAATTGACAATAATTGCTAGTTCTTACACTGTAATTTCTTCAAAACAAAGGGGTTGCCGTATTCTGGTAGAAGAATAGAAAGTCTCTTAGGAGACAACTGGAATGAGAAATGCTTCAGAATCATTGCCAAAGCCACTTTTGCCTGTATCAGAGAGATTTTGCCCAAAGCACATTCTTAGACCCCATCAAAAGGGAAGAAGGAAAATCGATCCTTCAGTGCCTTGAACTCCATTACATCGTCGCCCCAAAATTCCTGTTCATGATGAACCAAGAGAGTATTTTGGCACGTTGCCAGCCGGTAATGATTAGTTTCCAAGTTTTGAATCTTCGCAATCAACAGTGTGTATCTGTTTTCTAAAAATTTCATCCACATCCCCCAAACTTCAATGTAATAATAAAATAAAATTTTAATTGATTTAGTTTTTCTTCTAGGGCCTCTCAACTCTATTTATTTCTTTATTAATGCAAAAAAATTTTAATAGATATAAAAAATAAATTTTTTAACTTATAAATTAAATTAGAATATTATTTTTATTTTAAATTTTAAATTTTCAAAAGTATTTAATTTTGATTAACTATAAAAATATATAGAATAATCTTATTCATTGAATGAAATTAATTGTATATGTAAATGATTGGTGTTAGTAAGCACTGTTCTAAATATTCAAATTAATGGGATTTAATAACAAAAAACTATTGGATTTCTTTTATTTTACTCTTATATATCATCTATAGTATAGATATTGCATTCTTTCCTGAACACATTTCATGACAAAAGACCAAACAGGAAACAACAAAGAGTTGTTCTGATTCTGATAATGCCATTTAGCACAATTTGAAGCATAATTAGCTACCTTTTCCTTTGTTTGTCTAAGATTTTCCAATGGAGAACTCTCAAAATCATTTGGTTGTAGAAGAAGAGCTAAGCAAGGAGGAAGATCCAGATAAACTCTTGACCAAGCTTCCTAATACCAACTCTCCAGTGGTTGTAATTGCCAAATTGTTTACATTTGTAGGAACCCTTTCGATCAATTCATCTCAGAATGGCGACAGACAGTTCATACCTAGACTTGAAAACTTGGAGCCATCTCAATGTTAAATAGATGAAGCTTTCGAGAAGACATGTCAAGAGAGATCCAATGTTTTCGGAACATGTGTTGGGTTACTGAAAAGCCATCATAGGGCAACCGGACAAGATTTGAAATATGAAGATCTCAAAGACGATGTCTTCTTTTATATTAAAAAAGTTGGCTGATTTCTTAGGATATGCATTCTCGGAGGATGAAGAGAACCAAGCAGTACTAGAAGAAATATCAAAACTGTTTAGTTCTGATAACATCAAGGATTTGGAAATAAGCAAGGCCGGCGAAGAATCTACTACGGAGGTCAGAAGGTTTGGAGATAATAATGGAAGAAAGAAAGGCATACGGAGGATTTTAATGCTCGAAAGCAACTCTACCTAATTTTATTACTTTCTTTCGTTACATTAAATTGAGTGTGGGGGTGGCGTGGGGTGGGTTCCTATCCTATCCTATATTGTATGGTGTTTTCATTTCAATCATTGGAGTTGTCTTTCAACTTAAACTTATCATAATCTGAGTCATTAACCAAACCTATCGATTTTGATTCAATCAAATAATATTTTTGTCTATAGTAAGCATGTTTAATATTTTCTATGTTATATATATGGTCCCAATCCCAATCCCAATCCCAAT